>JACEEZ010002743.1:28831-31331 GCA_016584305.1 Chionoecetes opilio
GTAGTGGTGGTAGTAGTAGTAGTAGTAGTAGTAGTAGTAGTAGTAGTGGTGGTAGTAGTAGTAGTGGTGGTAGTAGTGGTGGTAGTAGTAGTAGTGGTAGTAGTAGTGGTAGTAGTAGTGGTGGTAGTAGTAGTAGTGGTGGTAGTAGTAGTAGTGGTGGTAGTAGTAGTAGTGGTGGTAGTAGTAGTAGTGGTGGTAGTAGTGGTGGTAGTAGTAGTAGTAGTAGTAGTAGTAGTAGTAGTAGTAGTAGTAGTAGTAGTAGTAGTGGTGGTAGAGGAAGAATCCACGAGAGACATTTTGTTTTCGCTGCTGTTTATTTTTTCATCATAATTTTTACGATAATAGAAATAGTATTCGTAAGCACAGAGATGTAACTCTCTCTCTCTCTCTCTCTCTCTCTCTCTCTCTCTCTCTCTCTCTCTCTCTCTCTCTCTCTCTCTCTCTCTCTCTCTCTCTCTCTCTCTCTCTCTCTCTCTCTCTTTTTCGCACTCACAAACACACATACACACACACACACACACACTTCCCATCATCACTACCCTTCCTTCCTTCCTTCCTTCCTATATAATTATATACTCTCATCACCCCCACACCACACAAACACTCACGCACACGGACAATCCAGCGATATATCAAGCCTATGGTCCTTTCTCTATACACACACACACACACACACACACACACACACACACACACCCACCCACCCACCCACCCACACACACACACACACACCCCACCACCCACCCACCCACCCACCCACCCACCCACCACCCACCCACCCACCCACCCACCCACCCACCCACCCACCCATCCACCCACCCACCCACCACACACACATACACACACACACACACACACACACACACACACACACACCACCCCGCGAGATATTAAGGCTATGGTCCTCCAAATTTCGTCTCGGGGGTGTAACTCAGAGGTAGAGTGCTCGCTTCGCATGTGAGAAGTCCCGGGTTCAATCCCCGGCACCTCCACTTGTTTTACTGACTACGCAGCCTTAGAGAGACAGTAAAGAGGAGTGTTGTGGGTAATTAATGAAGGAAATAGAGGAGGAGGAAAGATTATTAGTAAATATGTAGCAGGAATGTGGTAGGTTACTCTATTAAATTTCAACGAATACTCTCTCTATCTCTCTCTCTCGCCCTTGGCACTTATTTTACAGTATATGATTGGCATGGACTCAGTCGTGGGGTGCCCGTCAGGGTGGCAAGGTTGGTAGAGACGTGAGTTCGCAATGTGCAGCGTCCCTGTGCATTCGGTTAGCGGTTCGAGTCCGCCTAGTTCGTGCTGACGTGGCGGCGCTTTGTATAGTCAATAACCTTGTAGTTGGTACTTGCAAAGTGTCTAGATAGGATGAAAACCTTATCAGTCGTGGGGTAGTTAGTGCGGAGTCATTAGGGAGCTTTAAAAGGAGGCTAGACAGCTTCATGGATGGGGATGAAAGGTGGATGTAGGTAGTGTTAAGTAACAGGAACTACCACGTGTAGGTCTCGCGGCCTCTTGTAGCTTCCTTATTTTCTAATGTTTCTTATGTTCTTTATGTCTTACCATTGTAAAAAAAAAAAAAAAAAAAAAAAAAGGCCTGGTAAATTCAATTATATTTTTGTTTCCTGTACGGAGATTGGCAATAAACGGTTTTTTTATAACGTTATTGTTCGTTTTCAGCCACTATATATTCCTTTGATATCTAAAAATAATAACGATAGAAAAATAGTAACACAATATATACCTATGGATACCTTGTTGTTATATCTCACTACAGACTTTTAAGAGTATTTCATATGACTTTACATAAGAACATAAGAACATAAGGAAGCTACAAGAGGCCGTGAGACCTACACGTGGTAGTTCCTGTTACTTAACACTACCTACATCCACCTTTCATCCCCATCCATAACTCTGTCCAGCCTCCTTTTAAAGCTCCCTAATGACTCCCCACTAACTACCTGACGACTGAGACCATGCCAATCATTTACCACCCTATTTGTGAACCAGTTTTTCCCTATTTCCTTTTTAAATTACGCTTTTCCAGCTTGAATCCGTTACTTCTTGTTCTACCCTGGTTACTAGCGGTGAGAACTTTTCCTACCTCTCCTTTATTGTATCCCTTAAACCACTTAAAAACTTCTATCAGATCGCCCCTTACTCTACAATATGTTGGTACCCCTTGAGACCCAGAACGAAATGTCCATTGTAATGTGGGTACCATTAGACGATTCTTAGTGACTATAAGCAATATTTTATAGCTATGACCTGTTTAGTATCCTTGTCCACTAACTCATTTGGTATATTCAGTGACTTTTTGTAATTTTATGGCTGACAACAGACATTTTTATATAGCCAAGGAAAGATCTGGGCGTGAAAGGGTTAACAACTTCTATATAAGATCGCCCCTTACTCTACGATATGTTGTGGTTACGGGTTGGGGATGGCAAGGAGTAGTAGGGGTGTGGGTGGTGGGGGTGTGGATGGTGGGGGGGTG
>JACEEZ010002743.1:33831-53831 GCA_016584305.1 Chionoecetes opilio
ATCGCGGTCATTGCTGCAAACCGGTTTATGATGACGGACGGCTGATGGATGGATGGATGTAAAGATTAATGACTAGGAAGTGCATGATCCGGTAAGAGACGGCCAGTAATGCTCCCGGCAAAGTGATGGGAAGCAGTAAAGAGGCCGTGAGGAAACATGAGGAGGACCACCATTGTGTGGGGGAGTTCACGCTCCCTGGCCAGGCGGAAGCACCAACTTCTCCACACACACAACCTTACAACCTCCCATTGCCCGCACTGCCTCGATAAACCCCCCTCGCCTTCACCTGCAACCCCACACGCGCGCGTGTATGCTTTGATTGATAATTCCTTTCATACCCTTAATATTTGTTTGTTAAAAATAATTAAGATTATGTTGCATTTAATTGAAACTTAATATAATTATTTTATATATTTTATTGATATTGAGAGATTATTTTATTACCCGTATTAGTTACTTAATATTTTTTATCCTAACCCTTTACTTACTTATTTACACACACCCTTTCTTTACTCTTTATTACCCTTTATTACTTACTTTATTATTTTACTTACTATCAGTACCTGAGGGTACTCGACTAGGGTCTGGGGTCCGATGCGGGAAGGCAGATACGCACTGAGTGCACTCAGATACGCCCCTTCGAACCGGGCCATCATGGGAACCCCAAACCTAACCCATTAGATACACAACCCGACCCATTACTATTATTCTTTTATATTTTTTATTTTTTTATTTTATTTTTTTCTATTTTTTTTCTCTCACCCACGTCTCGTCCATCTATTTTTATATTTTTTTATATTTTTAATTTTTTTAATTTTATTTTTTCTATTTCTTTATTTTTTTTATTTTATCTCTCACCCACGTCTCGTCCATCAGTTACCTTCCCTTGGCCAGAGGGAGGGAGGTCGATGGGCGGTCAGAGGGTGGGAGGGGGGATTAGGATGGGGGAGCTCTCATCCACCAGTTACCTTCCCCTGGCCAGAGGGAGGGAGGTAGGTGGACGGGAGGGGGAGGGGATGGGGGATGTCTATCAGTTACCTTCCCCTGGCCAGGGGGAGGGAGGTCGATAGACGGGGGATGGGGGGGATCCTCTCACCCACGTCTTGCTACCTTCCCTTGACCAGAGGGAGGGAGGTCGACAGACCGCCAGAGGGTTTGAGGGGGGATGGGGTCCGAGCTCGGTAAAGATATCCGTAAAGGACTTGTGATTGTGAGGGAATCGAACCGACACCTTTTTGTTGACGTATTGAAACACCAACACTTTACCACTGAGCTATGGAGCACCCAACTATAATAATTGAGAAGATATATTTAAACACCTCACCCGAACTCCAAGCTCAAGGTGATAGGTGAGAGGCGATGGCAGTGTAGTGAGGGTATTAAGCTACTAACTCCACCCTGAGGACACACGGGTTCCTGGCTTCCTCTTCTTCTTCAGACTGACATCAGTGATCCAAGCTGCCTGCCGCCCCCGCCTGGAGGGCAGGGCAGCGCCAAGCCTCAAGGCAGAGTGCTGGTTCACTTCAACCTGATGACAGACACACACACAGACAGACAGTCTGAGAAAGGAAAGAGTTTAAAGGATATTTATATACATAACATGCTCACATAATGCTTATGAGGGGAATAAAATAACGAATACATAATGTCATGCCAACACGTGTGAGGCTTGGGTGGTGGTCGGCGGGTCGCACCTATAGGCCACCCGAGAGCCTTCGCTTGACTGGCTAATAATGGACGCCACATGTACTGCTTCCATGTATTTTGTTGATCACTGCAATGTATAGGTGAATACAGTCACGAAGATTAGGGTGCGGCAGAAAGGGTGTATTGCAGAGCGCAGGCAGGAGACAGAGCGGCGCGGAAGCCAGATTTTGGTGGTGGCTCTGTGTTGATTACGTAGCCAGCACTGCGTGGCGGGAAACTGTGGGGTTTTAGTTGTATATACTGTGTCTTGTGGAGAGCAAATACCTTTTCCCTGTGACTGGGTGTGGTCTCCTGTCTCAACAACACATAGAAAGGACCCAACATAAAATAATACGATCAACAACTGCGGGAGGAATATAATCGTAGAAGATGAGGAGAAGGATTAGCCAACTGTTTTTTTGACTGAAGTACACACACACACACACACACCACACACACACACACACACAACACACACACACACACACACACACACACACACACACACACACATAACAAACATACAACATACACATACACAACACACATACACACTCACACACACACACACCCACGACACACACAACACACACACACACAAACATACACAACACAACATCATACACAACACACTCACACACACACAACATACACACTCACACACACACACACACACACACAACCACAACATACACACACACACACTTGATAAGAGGTGAAACTTTGGTCCTTTGCTGTTGGGAATCCTTATGAAAGAGAGAGAGAGAGAGAGAGAGAGAGAGAGAGAGAGAGAGAGAGAGAGAGAGAGAGAGAGAGAGAGAGAAGAACAATGCCTCAATGTAAACGATATTCTATTTAATTTAATTTTTATGTGCGTTTTGGAAAGAAGTGCTCTCTCTCTCTCTCTCCACTCTCCACACACAACACGACACACACACACCACACACACACACACACACACAACACACACAACACACCACACACACCACACAATGGTGTCTCTGTTACGCCAGATGTCTTTGAAACTAAAACTTTCCTCTCCTTTGCCTCCTTCAGGAGAGGGAAGGGAGAGAAGAAGAGGCCAGAGAGACGAAGAGAGAGAGAAAGAAGAGAGAGAGAAGAGAGAAGAGAGGAGGAGAAAAGGTGAATGTTTACTCTCCTTTTAAATCATAAAATAAAGCAGGAAAAGTGTAAAGAAGGGTAAAGTTATATAAAAAAAAAATTTGATAAGAAAAAAGGGAAGGAGGAGGGAAGACAAAAGGGGAGGAGGAGGAGGAGGGAGGAGGAAGAGGTGGAGAAAGGAGGAAGAGGAGGAGGGGAGGAAAAGGGGGAGGGGGAGGAGGGGGAGAAGGAGGAAAGGGGAAAGATAATGGTTAATTGGCTTGACGTGTTGGGCCCCATGTTGTTTATCACGTCAGCTAAACTTTGGTTGTAACACACAAAAGAGAGAGAGGAGAGAGAGAGAGGGAGAGAGAGAGGAGAGAGAGAGAGAGAGGTAAGGAAGTCAAAAGATCAGATCCCCTTCCAAATCATTAATCAAAGAAGAGATCATTATCACAACGTTATGTCATTTTTGTTTCCATAACTCTCTCTCTCTCACTCTGTCCTCTCTCTCTCTCTCTCTCTCTCTCTCTCTCTGCTCTCTCTCTCTCTCTCTCGCTCCTCCTCGTCGCTCGCTCGCTCGCTCTCTCTCCTCGTCTCTTCTCTCTCGCTCTCTCCTCTCTCTCTCTCCTCTCTCTCTCTCTCTCTCTCTCTCTCCTCTCTCTCTCTCGCTGCTCGCTCGCTCGCTCTCTCTCTCTCTCTCGCTCGACTCGCTCTCTCTCCTCTCTCTCTCTCTCCTCTCTCTCTGCTTCGCTCTCTCTCTCTCTCTCTCTCTCTCTCTCTCTCTCTCTCTCTCTCTCTCTCTCCTCTGCTTCCTCCTCGCTCCTCCTCTCTCGCTCTCTCTCTCTTCCTCTCTCTCTCTCTCTCCTCTCTCTCTCTCTCTCTCTCTCTCTCTCCTCTCTCCTCTCTCCTCTCTCTCTCTCTCTCTCTCTCTCTCTCTCTCAAGAAAACAATAACAGGCCGCGTAACCAGATATTTTTGACACGTGAAATGTTGTTTTGCTAGTGTTTCCTCTTCTGTGAGAGAGGAGAGAGAGAGAGAGAGAGAGAGAGAGAGAGAGAGGAGAGAGAGAGAGGAGAGAGAGAGAAGAGAGAGACTATAACATCTCTTCGAGCCGGGGGGACAAAAATGTTGGGCAGAATAGGCACAATAGCCGGGCTATTCAAGTGGCGGCCCGTGAGCCAAATCCGGCCCTTGCTTGAGTGGTTTCTGATTGGCCTTTTGACAGACTCAGAAGAATTTAAAAAAATTAATTAATTTTGTTCATTGATCTAAGTAGTCAACAAATTATTATTTTAATTTTCCTTAAAAAAAAAAAAAAAAAAAAAAAAAAAAAATTATATTTTTATATATATATTATATATATATATATACATACACTCGCACCCGCTGTGGATGCGTTGCAGGAACTTATATTTTTATTTTTCTTCTTCTTTTTCCTTTCTTCTCCTCCTCCTTCTCCTTCTTCTTTTCTTTCTTCTTCTTCGTCTGAGGCAAGCTGTCGTGGCGTCGCCATCGCGGGATTGACCGTTGCCATGGCGACGGGCCCGCCATGGCCCTGCGTGCAGGGAACGGGTGGGCGATGGCTGTAAACAAGCCGTGATTGGCTCAGCGTGGGAGAGGCGGGGCTTAAAGATGTAAACCTTGGTGACGTCACAGCCATGGCCGCCGTTGCCATGGTAACGAGGACGTGATACTTTTGCAGCTTGGAGGCCGTGTGTGTTATTATTACCCACGGCCTTCATCACGCCACGGCCTTGATCACGCCACGGCCTTGATCACGCCACGGCCTTGATCACGCCACGGCCTTGATCACGCCACGGCCTTGATCACGCCACGGCCTTGATCACGCCACGGCCTTGATCACGCCACGGCCTTGATCACGCCACGGCCTTGATCACGCCACGGACATGCAATCCTCGGCTGTTACCCTCCCGGAAAGATCTTAGAGCTCAGAGACACCGATCTTTGGGTATAGTTGGAACCTCAAACACACACACACACACACACACACACACACACACACACACACACACACACACACAAAAGGGGGCAGTAACTGCCGGCTTGCATATTGCCGAAGTCTATCGCTATACGGGATCAGGGGAAATTGGAACCAATCAGCGCGCGGTGAGGGCGGGGGTGAGGGAGCGGCTTATACTCAGACGTCCACACACAATATTTACGGGTAACTTGCTACTTTTGTGGGCACATATTTTGCGTGACTTTATTTAAATAGATAGATAGATAGAGGAGAGAGAGAGAGAGAGAGAGAGAGAGAGAGAGAGAGAGAGAGAGAGAGAGAGGAGGAGAGTGGGAAACAGTATAAAATGAATTTATTAAATATTATAATTGCATGCTGATAATTAAGAAAAGGAGAGAGAGAGAGAGAGAGAGAGAGAGAGAGAGAGAGAGAGAGAGAGAGAGAGAGAGAGAGACTGCTACCAGGGCAAAATGAGTTCCTGAATACCCTAGCTTTCCAATGCTAGCAATGAGTCCTTGCCATCTTGAGTGTACCGGTGGGCTAATAATGGAGGTTCACCTGACGGACTAAATATAGGATCTCTTCACCGCGTGTTACATGTTCCTCTTAGCAGTGGTGAGCGTAGGTTCTTGGACAAAGCCCAAGCTTCCCACCACTGAGTGACCGGGATGTGCTGTCAAAACTCCAAATATCCTCCGTTCAGAATGGCGTCCCTCGTGATAGAGTATTTCAGGGCGCGTGCGAGGAGGCTCTGATCTGAAATGAGTTTGACAAGAGTTTTGGTTGGTACTATAGATTACTTTGACTTGAACGGGATTGAATTTAAATTAAATTATTGATGGGTTTGTTTTTATGTGTCGTTTTATCTTGCGGTCTACACTTGTGCATCTTTGTTATCATAAATTTTTACGATGTTCTTCGTGATCATCAAAAGAGGGAACTAGTAAAAAGATTCAGAAGTTGAAATGACTTTGGGGAAATTTAAAGCGTCGGATTAAACCCGTTTTCGGGGTGTTGTGGTTTTGTGTGGGTGTGTGTGTGTGTGTGTGTGTGCGCGCGTGTGTTTTTCCCCCCCTGCCTTGCAAACCAAAGGTTTCGTACGTGTGGGAAGCCTAAAAATTAGATCAATTCACGCTGCGGGAGTGCCCAAAAGAAGTTAAGTCAAACCTTCGCAGAAAGCATTGACTAATTGGTTAGCTTGTATCGTGACACGGGGGATTCTTACTTCTGTTTATCAAAGATTTATCTTTGTGAAATATTTTGGGAAAACAACCGATTTTACCAATGCACTAATGATCATGATAAATAATTATAAGTCTTAAAAAACGACGGTTCTTTGAAACGCATTTATTCATATTGCGAACGCTTGGCATTTCTCTCTCCAAATATATGTCAAGGAGCCTACCACATTAACTTCAGTTGTAAAAAACTCGATGAAGCTAAAAATAACAGATTTGGCCGCAAATGTTGAGGTTCGGTTTAGACATGCTGCAGAGAAGAAAGAGATACTGAGAAGAGAATATCCATCATTATCATGGCTATAGCAGTGTTGCCTGTGCAGAGGGCAAGGCAAAGGAGTATACGGTAAGTAAATTTTTTTTCTTCTCTTAATTGGTTCTTGATAATAGTATAGTATTAATTAAGGAAGCATGACAAATAAAATAAGAGTTGTGAAGAGAGAGTATTGAGAATCATAGACGTCAATTGGTTTCTCGCTTGTTTTGCGTTTGGGTTAAATACTTGAATAGTGCCGCGATTCTGAGAAGACACCAAGACAGGGCAGCTGCCAGGCAGCTGTGAATAGCATCATTGGACATCCACCAGGGGCTCATAGGTTTTTTCACCCAAGGGATCCTCGCAGCCTCAACACCCAACGCAGCAGCCAGCATAATAGTCGGCGAGGCAGGCCAGACTCACGGCATCAATGACAACTTACGTGCTGCTTTTTTTTTTTTTTTTTTTTTTTTTGATGCTGGATATCCTGCCGGCCCTTCGTATTCTCCCTTCGAGTCCCTTGCTATAACACCTCCCTCGCCTTCCTTTGCAGTGAACCTTTTCTATTCCACGATCAGTGTATGTAATTGGTTAAGTAGTAAATTGGTTTGAAAATACTTTGGAACATCCTTTCCGGCTTCTGACTGAATGAACACTACCGCACGTATTTGCTATGCTTATTGTTACTTCACATCTGTAAAAGGTTCCAGCGTGCGCTCAGCCTTGGTTAAACCCACACGGCCGCTATGAAATATGAGGTGCCCAAAAAAATTCTTAAGTCCAGTTAGGTTAGGTTAGGTTAGGTATCATTGTGTAAGTAGTAGGTTAGGTATACTTTACGTGGTTAAGGTTTAGGTTAGGTTAGGTTACTTTGGGTTAAGGTTAGGTTAAGGTAACTTGTGGTAAGGTTAAGGTTAGGTAGATTTTTACCATATACAGTGACTTTGATGATTTTTTAGGGAGCAATAAATCACTTATAATTTGCTTCCCTTCACCCAAATAACCCCCGTATTCCGCCAGTGTTCCCCAGGCTTTGTGTGGCTTTATAGGGGAAGAAAAAAAAAAAGATAGGGGGTGAAGACTTCTTCCAAAGTTTGTACCAATTTATGAACTTACCGGATGTTACCCGGTTTGTTGTTGTGTGTTGTTGTGTTTTCGGTAAAACTTTGGAAGATTAGTCCTTTCACCCCTATTCTTGTTTTTTCTTCCCCCTATAGCCAAACAAGCCTGGGGCACTGGCGGGAATACGGGGGTTTGTTGGGTGGTGGGAAGACAAAGCTATAAGTGAATTTATGGCCCCAAAAAATTCTAGTCAAAGTCACTATTGTATAAAATCTAACCTTAACCAAACCTTAACCATGCAAAGTCTTACCTTAACTAATATAATACCTAACCTTAACCACAACGGTATACCTAACCTAGTAACCTAAACCTAACCACAAAGTTATACCTAACACCTAACTAACATAACTTAATCCCAATGTATACCTAACATAACCTAACCTAACTGGACTTAAGAATTTTTGAGGGCACCTCATATTCATAGCGTGCGTGTGGGTTAACCAAGGCCTGAGCGCACGCTGTTGGGAACCTTTACAGATGTGAAGTACAATAAGCATTACAATACATGTGCGGTAGTTCATTTTCAGTCAAAGCCGGAAGGATGAGTTCCAAAGTATTTCGAGGAATATGGAGGCGAGGGGCTGCAGTCAGTTCGTCACATAAGTTACTTCTGCTTACACTAAAAAGTTGCGTAGGTATAGCTATATGAAACCATAGTCGTTTCGTACACTCAGTCAGAGTTGAACTTGACTACTAGAGCTACAAAACGGACATCAGGTATATACGAAAAAACTCAAAATCAGTGTTACAAAAACTAACAAAAACCCTCGGGTACGAAACAAAATTGTGTACGAAACTCATGGTAACCGTAGGAGGTTAGGTAGAATATTGGGGGGTCGAGGGCGGCAGGCCTACCCCAGTTTGGGAGGTTCAATGGTTAGGTTAGGAAGTTAGTACAGCGTCGCAGGATGTGTATATTTTTTAGCCCCCCCCCCACCACCAGGACCGTTAAAACTCCTAAACAATTTGGACTTTGTTTGGTTATTACCTCTTATTGGATCCTAGGGTATTATTATAGTGTTTTGCCCATAACCCCCTCTTCCCACAAAACAAGCTGGGGGAACCTGCGGGGGAATGGGCTTATATGTGGACAGGCCAAAGGGAGATTTCACAAAATAAAACATTTCGCAACCACATAGCTTTTTGGTTAGGGGTGTTGAAAAATATTATACCATCCCATGATACTCTAGGGAAAATTAATTGGATTTCTCCGAGTACAGAGACGTGTGAACTGACGATCCTCACAACGCGCCGCGAGTCTGGAAGAGGAGCAATGATGACACCACCCCCCAGTGCCGAGAACTCCACGCACCTCCCTCCCGGCCTAGGAGGATAGGTTAAGTTGCTTATCGGTTAGGTTGGTTAGATTTGGTGGTTTGGTGTAGGAATTTGGTTAGGTTAGCCTTAGGTTAGATTTTGGTTAGGCTTAGGTTATCGGTGGTCAAGCCCCCGCGAGGGTTAGGTTTCATTGGCTAGGTTAGGTTAATTTTGGGTAGGGAAAATTTCTGTAGATATAAGGACATATACCTAGATCTAGAGAATTTTACCCCCCATAACACAACGCTCATAAATACGTGTTTCTGACGCATAATTTTGTTCCCCCCCCCCTGTGAAAACCCTGCATTCCCACAGGTTCCCAAACTTGTGTTGGGGAAGGGAAGTGGGAGAGTAGTGGGCAAACACTAGAAATTTACCGATCTAGGGAAAACATTCTCTCTATGGGACTTGCGTCGCAAATCATTACTTTT
The DNA here is from genome assembly GCA_016584305.1 of Chionoecetes opilio. Lineage (NCBI taxonomy): Eukaryota > Metazoa > Arthropoda > Malacostraca > Decapoda > Majidae > Chionoecetes > Chionoecetes opilio. The sequence continues at coordinate 42,967 of JACEEZ010002743.1, forward strand.
GGAGATATGACATGTTGCCTTATAGGGAGGTGAGAGACAAAGTGTTTACGTCCGTCACACTCTCTCTTCATATTGGGACCCCTTCACTCTGTTCTTCCCCTTGCCCGCGACGACACCTTCTTTAATGCAGATTGGCTTTAGTTGGAGGTTAACGTGTGGGAATAGGTTCAGGTTAGATTTATTGAGTCTAAAGGTGGGGTTAGGTAGTTTAATTTCTATCTTACACTCCTTCTTAACTCAAAAAAAGGTCTTATATCTCCGAAAGTAGTGAGGTTTGCCGACGGATAGTTGCATAGAGAGAATATTCTTAGAATCATTGAGCGTGACAGAACAACATTCCCAATTGTGTAAGGGAATTTCTGTCCTAGTGTACAAAATTAATGGTAGGTTGGTTAGCTCGCTAAAGGTTAGGTAAAGTTTTCTAGATCTAGGTACATTTCCTTAATATAGGGATTTTGACCTCCCCTACAATAACTCTCAAAAGTACGTATGTTCGAAACAGTAATGTTCCATACCCGAAAAGCTCCGCCTTTCCACCAAGTCCCCACATTGTTTGCGGGAAGGGATTGGGATTCGGCATCTCACCCTTGGAAGGGGGAGAGTAAGCGGGCAAAGCTGAAAGTTACCAAAATACAAAAATAACACAAGGGTGGGTATGGTGTGGGCCATCGAGGCCGGTTACTAATCAATGCCCAGTAAATGTTTACATCTAGGACTTATGGTCTACACAATCTAGCGTTATGGTTTGTTTACCTTAATGGATTCTGATAAACATCCGTTCGTAAATATACTTTTCACGGAGATTTAATAAGTATTGTTTTTATAGGAAAGAGAGTGAATAGGAAAACTAGGAAAATCTACTAACCTAACCTTATGACTCACTAAGACACTAACGTACCTTTTCTGACCCGGTAAATTGTTATTTCAAACATAATTGAGTACGAGATTATAAATTCTTCTTCCCTTGTATTTTGATTTGGTAAGAATGTGGTTCGGTTAACATCTAAAAATTGTCCGGAAATGCCTCATTTGCAGTTATCCCCTCCATAAAAAACCTGAGCGACCCATCGGGAAAGTTTTGGGCTGGAAGGGCGAAACAACTTTTGTATGTGGAGTAGATTATGTAGATGACGTAAAATATATCCGGATTACACTATGGGATGATATGAAGCTGAATAATACATCAAAATATATAACCAATAACATACATGCTACAGTACCTATTCTAGGGAAGTTTCCTAACCTAAACCAACCTTAAGGGAATAACTGCCAATAATGAGGCTTTCCGACGTATGATTAATGTTGACCATCATTCTTAACACATCAAAAATATATAGGAGTAAGAAGCTAATTAAACGTACTAGTTCGCTACCTAAATTATTGGTTGAATACCATCTAACTCTAACTCCACGTTTAACCTGACTAAAGCCAAATCCGCGATAAAAAAATGTCCACGGCAAAGGAAAACTTGCGGGCGATGCAGGTCACAAGAGAAAGAAGAGTGAGGCGCACAAAACATGTGTCTCTCTTGTCACTTGGTCGAATTCTCCAAAAGTATTGTTTTGAAACGGAAGCTCATATGAGAGTTTTTCTTAGAATCCTAAAGGTAACCATTAAAACCATGGTCCCACTTGTGTAGGGGAATTTCTGGTCCTAGTGTAAAATAATTACCTAATGCCCAGGTTAGGTTAGTGAGTAAAGATTTGTTGTATCAACACCTGCATATATCGTATTTTACTATACCTTATGAAGACTATAGCTTTTGTCATACATTGTCTTTTACTAACCTTCAAGCCCTTGGCAAACTGTTAATTTGGGCAAAAAGGGAGGTTAGGTTAAGGTTAAGTTAGTTTTATTTTAAACTAAATAAACCTACCTTAACCTTAAACTAACATAACCTAGCCTAGCTGGCTGCTGTCAGTGAGGGAGGGATTGGCTGTGCGTCACTGACTGTGCTGATGGCGACGGCGGAGTTTTCACCTATTATTTTTATTATCATTTATTTTCGTGATTTTCATCGAAGTAACAGCTTGCCAAGAGGTTTGAGGTTAGTAGAGGACGTGTATGACAAAAGATTTGTCCTTCATAAGGTAGTAAGCTAGATATGGCAGGGGCGATAAAACGAATCGTTAACCAAAACTAAATATCAGGATTCTTCAAAACGCATAAAAATGTATCAGAAAAAATATAGTTTCATCTGGAAAACGGAGAGCATTGATAAAGCGAAATCTCGTACCGGTCAGTGAACAACAGGTGGTCTGTGATAATATTTATAATAAAGAAATATAACACAGATGTGATATTTGTTCGGGTTATTTTGTTTATTTGTTGCCAGTGAAAGCTCCAGATTCTGCTTAATAATAACACAGTATATTTAGACAGAACTGGGCTTTCACTGCAAACCCTAATAACACGATTTGTGTATATGTAGTTTCTTCGCGGCATATTATAAGTAATTAACATTCACTTCCGGACACTACAAATAGAACCTCGTTTTTGGTAAATATTCCACGGATAATTGGGGCCGCAAACTAGCCGGAGCAGTGGGGCCGGCTGATTTCCCAAGTCTGGAAAGGGTCGCCTTGCCGGGTGAAGACGCTTAGACTGTCGCTACTGTAAGCTAACATCGGATTTCTCAAAAATTACCATCGTTGGGATTCCCACACAAGTTAACATATTGCGTAAGGAAAATAACCGTGACCCTAACTAACCCTAACCTGATCGTGTTCAAGAGTAAAAGTAGGCGACCCTTTGTCGTAGGCTTAAGGCGGTTCCCACTAGCCCGCTCTACGGCCCGCTGTTGCGTACCACGCCCAACAAATGACGTCACCATCATCACCGCTTGAGTGGTATTTGTGGTAACCGGGCACAGTTTGCACCTCCGCTCGACGCGTGGGACCCCCGAGTGGGAGAGATGATCTTGATTTTAACTTGTGTACGGCAGCCGTACGGCGGTCGCGGTTTTCGACACTTTATGTGACAGTCATTGTTTTGTTCATTGTTGCTACGGCGGCCGTACAAGCGGGTACTGGGAACCGGACTTTACAAACCATCCGGGGGCCCAGCTTCTGACTAATATAATTGCCATTTGTTTAGTTCTAGGTCTAAGGTAGTAAGTAAGACAATTGACCTGAATATCTAACTAGAAATCTACTGTTGCAATTTGGATATATATATATATAGTATATATATAAGTTTTTGTTTTCAGTCCCCCCAGGGTCAGACGGTTATGTTAGGAATCCTTGGAGCGAATTAACCTTAGTTTTTAAATAAGGGCGAGGCTATGGCCCTCCTGGATTTTTGCTGACAAGGTCATGAACTTATCCTAACTGTGACTGACTTGGGTTTTTTCACTAAAAAACACGAATCTGCCATCAGGTAATAGTATAGAGAAACCCCTAACTAATTGGACAAAGAAGAATAAAAGTTGATCTCGAAAATAATGTATGTGATTCAGGACAAACTCTAAATTTACCGTTAAGTAATGCCTGTGTCACACAGAGACAGGTGAGCTGGCTCTGCTGCGCTTGGGTGGTGAGCCACACAGAGTGCAGCTCTGTCTGTGAGCGGGAAGACACCGTGTGTTTCTTCCCGTCTAATAGAAAAACAACAAGTCCAACACGGCGAAGAATCAGCAAAAAATGTCAGCAAAGGTCCGCAATGTTTTTTATTAGTAAACGGGTTCATACCGGACGTCCTCACGGCTAGGTACTGGGTTCACCGTTCCCCTTCGCGAACAGGCGCAAAACGGGTATGCGCCGTCCTTATAGCGTCCTGCGTACCAGGCTCTCACCGTTCACTGCCGCTTTACTCGCCCGGCAGAGTTTGAGCATACTGTCAAAACTCATCTGCGGGGGCGCGGATGGCCAGCAACATCCCTTGAAACGTGTCAAATGACGGGAAACGGCCCACGTGTTGTCTCACCGTATGCTGCCGTCCGCACCAAATTTTTCACAACTGTGTCGATATGGTTAGCCAACATGGGCCTGTGTGACAGCAGCATAAGTTTGATTACAGGCTATTGTGCGAGTTTAGCTCATGTTTCCAAAAGTATAATATATTTGGTATACTGTTTAATGTTTATTTGTCACCACATTCATTTGCTATCTGCATTACTGTTTGTGACTGGCAGAGTCAGTGGAGTTTGTTTTCCCTTATGTGTTTTTAGGCCACACCCTCAATCTGCTCTGACATTAATGCTAGGCTTAACATTTTTTTTAAATGTATACATGTCATTCCAGTGGGCACAAGGATCAGCAGTGTCAAATGGGACGCTAAAATGTGGTTCAAAACAAACACAGTTTTTCATGTTCCTTCATGGAGAAAAACTAGGCTTGACAGACCATTGAAGCTGTACAAAATGTTGAGAAATCCAATGCTCTTACAACATCACAACATGAACATCAGGCCTGAGGAAACCAGAAGAGATTGAACTGAGGGGAACAAACAAAAAGTAGGTTTGGTTCTAATTCGAATTATGTTGATACAGGTTCCTTTAAAACCCTAAGGGACAGTGGTTATTTAGTTTTTTAGCTATTCCTGAGTCTGTTTTCCATTCTGTTTTTTACTGCCCTCACTGCACTTCAAATTTAGCGAAGCTACATCCCTTCCTTGTTTGTACTCTCTATTATCTAAACACTCCATGCTGCCTTGTTGGCACCAGGGTCCTTTCTTCCATTACATCTGTTTATTTTGACATTGTTATTACCCTCATCTCTCAAACATACACCTGCCTTCAAATGATAGTTATTTCACTTGCACCAAATACAACAGCATATTTGGTCCACAATTAACTTTCAGTTTTTTCCTCACAGAAACTATTGAAATAATTACTGAGAATATATATATTTTTTGTCATTCTACTGCAAAACAGTACAATATTATCAACAAGTGGTTTAGGTTATAACGGCTTTAGTTGTCTATTTTAATAACCATTCGCATTATCATTCTCCTACCTTATGTGCATGGCTACACGCTTACACAAAAACTGTTTGTACAGCAGTGTTATTAATAGTAATGTTGTATGTACAAAAACAGATTGTATAAGGTTAGGCTATGACATAAGGTAGGAAATGATGCGTATGGAGCATATCACTGCATACAATATACTACAAATTAGCTACTGGCATTCTTTTAAGCGTAATAAATAGAATTAGCATGCATTCTAGGCCAGTCATTTGATTATGTGGAATTAGCCATTCATTTCCACAACTGGCTCACTTGCGTTATTTTATTGTAGTTCTGCCTTTTATTGAACGGCTTTCATCTTTTCCCAGTTAAAAAAAAAAAAAATTCTTAGGTTGTATTTTTCCAGTTGTTAGGCTTTTTACTATGATAAACTATCCCACCAGTATTTTTTTGTTTTGTCTTTCTAAACCATTGCATAGCATTCAAAAGCTTTTCATCAGACTGTCCACCCTTGAAAAACTATTTATTGCATTTTATTGTACTCCTTTCCTACGTTAATGCGTTTGAGTAAAAGCAACTTCAAGTATATAGTTCCCTAGTCTCCTTACAAGATGTTGCAATAAATCTCACTTATAAGATCAGTGTTTGCAGTATATTTTGATACCGGTTAATGGCTTGTACACAATATTTTCTACTTTTACCACAATATTATAGCCAGGCCAATAATTTCCAATAGCCATTTTCCCGTAAATAATCCAATTAATCAGTCACAGGCCTATGCAATAATGCATAGGGTTAGGTTGGACAACTGTCGCGTTTTCCATTTTAGATTGATGATTGCCTTATTATCATTACGCATGAAAAAAAAAAAGTTAAAGTCATATATATGAAAAATTTCCATTGTTCAATTTTCATAGAATTTCGGTGTTAGATATTTAAAATAAATAACGTAATTTGTGTTCAGTTTGCAAAAAGATAAGTATCGGAAATATATGCTCCTACTCCCCTCCGATCTTTAGCGCTGAAGGACAAACAAATCGCGAACTAAGTGTAGATTGTGCATTCATTCCTTACCCGTAAACATGAACACATTCAATCAAATTGATTTTTTTCTAATCTCAAATTGTTTCAGCGTGCAATAAAGATTCGCACTATTTCTATAATCATGTATTATACCCTTATTACTAATCCGTGTTATTTTTCCTTTAATGCAGATCTTTCGCTTTAAGACAAGTAAAGTTAGACAATGGTAAAAGAATGCTGTTTATTAAGATCCTTGCTTTTAATTTTGAGAAGTAATTATTGGCAGGAACTTTCCACATTGATTGGGCATCGGAGAAGCCTGTTTTGTGTAATGTCCCTCTTTGCAGCAAACAACTCACCTTCAAGAATGCAAATTTCTGTTCATTACGGATACTTATAAAAGGAAGGAATCATGATATATAATTTTCGATAGTAAATACTCTTAACTTGCCATCAAAAAATAGGGGCATATCGGGAATTATTCTTTAAAGATCATAATAGGACAGATAACTATAATTGCATTCCGGGAGGCTGCAGATGGTACAATGTTTGCACCTTCTGAGGGGTGCATAATTGCACCTCTTTTGTACAATAGGGTTATAATTATGCACTCTTCAACTAAGGCGCAAAACTGTAGTTTTGAACGTGGGTGCAGCTTTTTGCACCTTTTAAAGAGTGCAAAAGTCGGGACATAATTTTGCATCTTAATGTGCCAAAAAGTTTCTTCTCACCCGTAAAGATGCATGTTGTCGCACCCTTATGGGTGCCAAAGTGCCTCCCGCACATAAGGTGCAAAAGTCTGCCACTCTAGAAAGGTGCAAAAGTGTGCACCCCTAAAGGGTGCAAAAAAAAATGCACCCCTAAAGGTGGCAAAAGTTGCACCCCTGAAGGTGCAAAAAGTTGCACCCCTAAAGTGTGTAAAAGTTGCCACCCATAAAGGTGCATTTTTGCTACCCATATGGCTGCAAATCGCACCCCAAAAATTCCAATTCCACAAAGGTGCAAAAAGTTGCACACATAGTTGTTAAGGTGCAAAACCTTGCACCTAAAGGTGCAAAAGATGTGAGAGTTTGGCACCTTTAAAGCTTGCCAAAGTTGCACGCTTAAAGTGTTTTTCTGCACCTATATCAGGGGGCCAAAGTGCACCCCTCCAAAAGTGCAAAAGTGCCACCTATAAAGGTTGCAAAACCTGTGTACCCATAAAGGTGCATTTTTTTTGCCCCCCTAAAGGTGCATTTTTGCCACCCCCACTTAGTCCAAATTTTACTAATGTGGGGTACTCAAAACGGTGACACCTTGACGAACTGGTTAGTCAATTTCGTTTTACTAAGGTCCATAATAGGATTTACTAGTAGTTACCAAAAAATGACTAACCACATTGTTATCAGCGTGACTAACTTGGGTATTACTGTTTTTAGACCCCACGGCCTGTAGTATGCAAAGTTATCACCATGACAACTTTTGTTTTGTGTGTGGACGCCACCATCCCTTTCTTCTCATGTCGATCAAACATTGTGTTTTTGCGTCATTGATTCGGATATCTCTCTTCAATTATAAAATCAAATGAGGCAAACAAAACCATTCTGAAGGTATTCTCATTGTCAAGTGGCCCTGGTGGTGGTGTTCCCCCTGCGTCGGTGGTGGGCCTCACCGCCCTCCCTCGGGAGGTTGTGGCAGGACTACCTTGGACCTGAGGGGTCCGAGGCCCTGCAGGCATGGGAGGACATGGGCCTCCATGCCACCTACTGCCTGGCAGGACGGGAGCTTCGGCTCATGGTGGTGGCTGGGGCTCCTTCTGCGTGCCCCGCCCCGCCTCACGGAGCCGCGGGAGGCCTGCTGCGCGGCAGCTGTCAGTGAGGACTGGTGGAACCTCTGGCCAGATCCCGAGAGGACCAAAGCAGCTTCTTGGCTGCATGAGGAGCAAATCGTCAAAGGCCCAACACGAGACACGAGATGTGTTCACAAATGAATGTGACAGGCCTTGCGAGTGTGTTCCATGCGTGTTTTGATGCTTTTGGTGCGTGCAGTGGCTCGAAAAGCCAGACTGAAAAGCAGTGCGGGGAGGTGAAGAAGGACTCAGAGGAATCCGTCGAAGAGCCCAATAAGAATCTGGCCGAACAGCAGCTTGGATGCAGTCAACAAGACGAAGAGGCACCCACAGAAAGGAAAATCATTCGTATAAAACCCAAAAAACGGCGGAAGAAGACTCCCCCTAAGGATGAGGAGACAGTGGACGAGTCCGGCGAGTGGCACACTGTCGGCAACACTCGGAAAAAGTGCAAGAAGGAAGTAAAGTCGGAGGAAAAGTGTGAAGGAAGTGCCTTGGAAAGTGCCAAGAAAGAAGGCGCTAAGGCGGGAGGCAAGCGTGGCACCTGCTCAGAAGCGTGTCAGGCTCGGCGTAAAGCAGCCTCAAGGGACGATGAGGTGCGGCAGTCGTGGCGGGAAGACTCGGTGAGGTGTTGCTGGCCGTGCCACCGGGCAGGACGGCGGCACGTCATCGGGCCGCGGGGGACACTGTCCAAAAACTGCGGCAGGACTTCCCCAACGTGCGCGTGACGGTGCCCCTGCCGCAGGACCGCACCGCCAAGCACGTCAGCCTCGAGGGCCCAAAGAGCCAGGTGGCCGCCGCCGCCAAGGACATCACCGGCCGCCTGGAGGTTATCGAGGCACAGTTGCGTGAGGCAGCCGAGCGGCGCAAGATGAACGTAGCAAAAGTGGTGGTGGATGTGGCACCCAACACGCGGCGCCACCTGGTGGGCCCCGGGGGCGAGGAGCTCATCAGGCTGGCACAGAAGTACCCCAGCGTGAGGGTATCGGTGCCCCCCGCCACCAACACTCACTCCCGTAGCGTGAGAGTCGTGGGCCCGCCCGCCGAGGTGGCCGCCGTCGAGGCCTACCTGAAGGCACGCTTGCAGGCGGTGGAGCGGAAGCGACAGTTCTTGAGGGAATGGCGACAACAGCAGCGCCAATATCGCAAGGCGGCGGCCAAAGAGTGAGGCGGTTGTCTCTTATGATCACTTAATTGATCAACCAATCGTTGACACTCTCAGGATGATTCATATCCATCATTTCTTCGTGGCATTCTTTCTATCCTCAATATCTTCAGTTATTGCTCTACACTAAAAATATCTGTATTCAATGATTATTAATTATGTCAAGTGTTTTATTTTCTGTATACATTTTATCGTCAACGTAAACACTTCCAACTCTATAGAGTTTTTCCTTTGGCGTGTTTTTAACATCTCGGGATTCCGGGAGAGATCTTTTTGCCCGGGACCCTGGGACTTCTCGGGTCCGGCTGTCATGATATTGAAAAGAAAAATATGCACGATCTTTATTGCCTTGCCAGAGAGTAACAGTGTATGTGGCAACACGTCAGGGTGTGTCGTGTGCAGTGTGCCCTGGGTGCCTGCCTACCTCACACAGGGGGAATGGCCAATATAGTATTGATCTATGGCTGTCTCTTCTCTTAGCAATATTTTCAATGCTCTTATCAATATTTTCAATGCTCTTATCAATATTTTCAATGCTCTTATCAATATTTTCAATGCTCTTATCAATATTTTCAATGCTCTTATCAATATTTTCAATGCTCTTATCAATATTTTCAATGCTCTTATCAATATTTTCAATGCTCCAGGGGTGCTGTCTGTGTGTCTGTCTCAATGCTTCCAAACCCCAGGGGTTCGGTGAGCCAGTCTCAGGGGTTCGGCGTAGGCCCTCCAAAAACATTGCAATTTTGCTATTATTGTAATTCCAGATTATTCACCAGAGTAAACTATACGCGAAATCAACGTAAATTTGAGCAGCGCGGTGGAGGGAGTCATGTGCGGGTGTGTAAAAGTGCGTGTGCTCGCCCGGCTCTCTCACTTCCGAGCAGTGGCGTATACGTTTGGGGGCACAGCCTTGTTTTGCCCTTGAATATCCGATTAGTGCAAAATATCCCTCCCGAGGCCTCAAAATGTCCTAAAAATGCTCGATTTGCAACACATTTCATGACCCCTCCTCAGACCCCCAAGCTGTTGAGACTCACTTCGCTCGCCCAGCCCCGTCTTAAAACAATCATGGATTCACCTCTGTGCCCCCCCCCCCCTTCAGAGGACCTATATACACTCTCAGAAAGGGGGGGTATATTAAGGGTAGAATTGTTACATCGCACCATCACTACCCTTTTTATACCCTATGTCCAGGCTGGAGGGTAGATGCTGCTGATTATACCCTTCATCTACCCTTTATCTACCCTTTTTAGACGAGAGGCTTGAGAAAGGGTACATTTGGGGTTTGAAAAGGGTATATTTAGGGTTGCAAAAGGATATATTTGTAAGGGTAGCAGTATTTCATCACTATAAACACCCTTTTTCTACCCTTTTCCTACCCTTTTTTTCTAAGAGTGTATGCCACTGCTTCAGAGATCTTCCTTCCTTCTTATTATCCAAACAAAAACTTGAATTTTGAGGCAAGGTTCCTCTAATTTTTGCATCAATTAAATCAAAATGTATTCTTTTTATTATTTGAATATTTCTTGAATTTTGAAGCCATTTTTCTTTTTTGTATTAATATTTTTGTCTTGGCATATTTGAGGTGCTCGGCCAAGGTGCAGAGGTCTTCGTTAGGGTTCGGCGCCTCTGAAAAAGTTAAGAACCACTGCTGTAGAGTGTCCTAAAGAGGATATTTTTCTGCTGCGAGTAATGAAATGTGTTGCCAAAGGTACTCCTCTATTTAGGGGGATTCAGTAGGATTCAGAATTTCCACGATCTTGCTATTAATCAAAACCCCTATAAGACAGCTAGACAAAATAGTGCACGAGGAATATTAGGTACCCTTTGTGGGTGTGTGTGCTCTCTCTCTCTCTCTCTCTCTCTCTCTCTCTCTCTTCTCTCCTTCTCTCTTCTCTCTCTCTCTCTCTCTCTCTCTCTCTCTCTCTCTCTCTCTCT
>JACEEZ010002743.1:58831-113306 GCA_016584305.1 Chionoecetes opilio
AGTGGTGAGTCGGGAGCAAGGATAGTACCTATGTACTATCCTTGGTCGGGAGTCAGGCCTTTTTCAACGGCACTCCCTGACGTTTCTTCTTGCTGTCTGGGTCTTTAATTAGTTGTCTTCTCTTATTCTATCTTATTAGTTTCTTTCTTTTTCTTTCTTCTTATTTTCTCTGGTCATCCAAAAACTGTTGATGTTCTTTTTGCTTCTTCCACATTCCCTCTCCCAAAAAAATACTCCCCCACTATAGCCTCTTCCTCCTCTAAGTAACAAATACTCCCCCACTATATCCTCTTCCTCCTCTAGGGAACAAATATCCCCCACTATATCCTCTTCCTCCTCTAGGTAACAAATACTCCCCACTATAGCCTCTTCCTCCTCTAAGTAACAAATACTCCCCCACTATATCCTCTTCCTCTCTAAGTAACAAATACTCCCCCACTATATCCTCTTCCTCCTCTAGGTAACAAATACTCCCCCACTATATCCTCTTCCTCCTCTAGGTAACAAATACTCCCCCACTATATCCTCTTCCTCCTCTAGGTAACAAATACTCCCCCACTATATCCTCTTCCTCCTCTAGGTAACAAATACTCCCCCACTATAGCCTCTTCCTCCTCTAGGTAACAAATACTCCCCCACTATATCCTCTTCCTCCTCTAGGTAACAAATACTCCCCACTATAGCCTCTTCCTCTCTAGGTAACAAATACTCCCCCACTATATCCTCTTCCTCCTCTAAGTAACAAATACTCCCCCACTATATCCTCTTCCTCCTCTAGGTAACAAATACTCCCCCACTATATCCTCTTCCTCCTCTAGGTAAAAAAAATACTCCCCCACTATATCCTCTTCCTCCTCTAGGTAACAAATACTCCCCACTATATCCTCTTCCTCCTCTAGGTAACAAATACTCCCCCACTATATCCTCTTCCTCCTCTAAGTAACAAATACTCCCCCACTATAGCCTCTTCCTCCTCTAAGTAACAAATACTCCCCACTATAGCCTCTTTCCTCCTCTAGGTAACAAATACTCCCCCACCTATAGCCTCTTCCTCCTCTAAGTAACAAATACTCCCCCACTATATCCTCTTCCTCCTCTAGGTAACAAATACTCCCCCACTATATCCTCTTCCTCCTCTAGGTAACAAATACTCCCCCACTATATCCTCTTCCTCCTCTAGGTAACAAATACTCCCCCACTATATCCTCTTCCTCCTCTAAGTAACAAATACTCCCCCACTATATCCTCTTCCTCCTCTAGGTAACAAATACTCCCCCACTATAGCCTCTTCCTCCTCTAGGTAACAAATACTCCCCCACTATAGCCTCTTCCTCCTCTAGGTAAGGTTGTTGTAGCCTCACACTTTTCTTTCTTTCATTACTGTAGGCTGGGCACCATAGCAGAAAATGTTTGAAGTCCTCCCACCTCACCGCCACTCAGGTTCAGGCGCCGTCAAGGCAACACAACAACAACAACATTCCAGGGGGAGAAGCGTCCCACGTGTCGCCTGGCCTGCCTCACCAACACCTCCATCCCCTGTGGCGTGTGTGCTGGCCTCTCATTGCCTCGCAGGTGTACTCAGAGCCGCATAGGGGTGGTCCTCGACATCACTGCCCTGCAATAACCACGACAAACACGATACTACCACAGTGCAGTGTAGTATAATAGGTATGGGGCATATTCTCGATTTCACGTTTGACAACTTTGTCAACTTTTTCAGCTCGGCAACGTTTTCTTTTCATCGAAATTGGCAAAATTTAGCGAAAAGTTGTTTTGTGAAACCCCCTAAGAAATCAGTTTTTTGTGTGTTTTCCTGTGATTGCACGAGCTTACACAGTTTTGATGACGTAGTACACACATTGACCCCTCAAACTCGTTGCAGAAACAATTCTCTAAAATTCTCGGAACCTTTCTAAAATCACGTACATTCCGCGGAAATGGAGAGTGTTTTCGGACAGGTCGCCAAAACGCTGTCAATTTTGCTGAAGGCGAGTAAAATTTAATCTTGAAACTAATAAAATAAGTTTCTTTAGTTATTTGTCCGTCTATATGTCGAATTTGATAAGTTTTTATCGAGTAGCAACAATTTTATCAGGCTATCTGTAACGCTGTCAATGCACTGTTTTACTTCGTTGTTCGTTCTTTCTGTTTGTTTGTTTGGTAATTATGGAGGAGAGTTTCACGTTCTTTTTCAGAGACACCAACTACTTTTTTTTGGCCTACAATAGGTGCTTGTTCTAATGGTGCTAGTTTTATTTTGCGCAAACCAAAAAAAAAAAAAAAAAATGAAACCTAACCTAACCTTATGTTTTAATGAAACCTAACCTAACCTAACCTAACCTAACCTAACCTAACCTAACCTAACCATGAGTGTTCATGATGCCAAATTTTTATCGGTCACAATAATCCTATAGTTTTATAAGACAAAAATATGCCCAAAAGGCGAACTTCTATTTGATGTAACTTTCTTATTTTAGGTCCTAGGAGGGTCATCTTGGTGTCATTGGAAAGTTTGTTTCAAGACCTTTCCACTGATACCTCTTGCAATAGCATTTAACAATTTTGAAATTTTTTCCCACATAGCTAAGTATAATAGCTGAGTTGTCACACACCCTTGGCCGCGGGGCAAGCGCTGCACACCCGGGAGACTATAAAGCCCCGTCCACACTACCACTCACCACCGTCGGCGCTTGCCGTCGAACAGTGTTCGTCACTCAAAAGTGGCAGTGTGGACTAGGTCTACGGGGGAAAAATGGGAGGCATAGGGCTTCAAGATATAAGGGAAGACCCAGTGTTAGAAAAATGGAACCAAGGGAAGGGTGTAGAAACTCTATGCGATTTGGATGCATTAATGTCAGGGGTTGGGGGGTAGGCAAATTAGAGGACATTTCCGGGGAATTAAGTGAATGGGGTTTGATGTAGTAGGCGTCAACGGAATCCACCTTAGGGAGAGGATAAATGTAAGAACAGAGGGGTATCACCTTAAAAATAAGGGTAGAAGCAAGAATCCTAGAAAAGGGGCGGGGGGGTGTTATTGTCAGGCAGGATGCAGGTATAATGTTGAGGAGCTAGATGTAGGAACCTGTGAGGCAAGCGAAGATATTTTTGCTGCTAGATTAGAGTACAAAGAAAAAGAGAAAAAGGGGACGATCATCTTAGTAGTCTGCTATATGACAGTTGAAGGGAGAGGGGCTAGTAAAAAAAATGAAAGGAAATATAACAAGATTAGTAGATTATTAGCAGAACACAGACAGGAACAGATAATAGTTATGGGGACAGAATGGACACATAGGTATACTGGGGGAGGAGGTAAATGGGAAGGGGATACTACTCTTAAATTTGTTGAGGCCAACGAGTTAGAAATCCTAAATACGACAATGGCAGAGGGTAGAGTAACATGGGCAGAGAGAGGGGGGGAATCAGCATAGATTATGTGTTAGTAAATGAAATGCCAGGAAGGTGGTGAAGGTATGTGGATAGATGAGGAGGGTCTGGTAGATATAAATAGTGCCCAAACATGATAGTTTTAAAATTTATACAAGTAAAAAACAAAGGGAGAATGAAAAGGAAAAAAATGCACAACAAAGATGGGACATTAGACAAGCAAATTGGGAAAAATTTAGGAGGGACTTGAAACAGGTAGTTTGGAAGGAGGAAAGGGGGGTGGATGAAATGAACCAGAGTCTGTGGGAGACAATAGATGGAATAGCTAGGAAGAGGATAGGTAAAGTGAAGAAAAGGAGCCGGGGAAAAAAGTGCAATAGGTGGTGGAATAGTGAGATTAAGAGGGCGAGGAAGGAAAAAAAGGGAGCAGAACGGGGCACGAAAGAGACTCGAAAAGGAAGTAGATGGAGATAGAGGAAGGTTAGAATATGAGGAGGCATGGGATAGGTATAAGAAAAAACAGAGAGAAGTAAAAGCGCTTATTAGGAAGGCTAGGGCAAAATGGAGAGGGAAATTGTAGAGGAACTAAGGGAGAAGGGTGAGGAAGGGGGTAGGGATTGGTATACTTTTCTTAGAGGAGAGGAAGACAGGGAGCAACCGTGCGTAGATGAAATTTTAGTGGGAGACGAAGGGTGAAAGGACCTGAGAGTATTAAGAGGGAGATCAAGAAGTTTTGGGAGGAGGTGGGGGGCATGACTGAGCAGGTAAAATTAGGTGAAGTAAATATAGGAAGTAAAAGGAAGATAGATGGGGGAAGGATGAACATTTAAGTAAGGAAGAAATAAGGATTACTTAAAAAAGCTGAAAAATGGAAAGCAGCAGGCAGGGATGGTATACCAAACGAATTGTATAAAGAAGGGGGTGAGGTATGGGGATGGGTTGTATAGGCTTTTTAGGCAGATTTGGCAGGAAAAGAGAGCCCCAAGGAAATGGAATGAGGGTAGGGTTTACTCTATTACACAAGGGAGGTCACAAAAGTAGAAAGCTCTTGAAAAATTATCGACCAATAGCAGTAAATGGATACGGTGGGAAAGATATTCAGTGGGTTTTCTAAATGGTAGGATTAGTGAAAGTTGTGAGAGAAATAGAGTAATGGGGAGGGAAAAGAATGGCTTTCGCAGGGATAGGGGAGGTGAGGACAACATGTTCGTAGTTAAAATTTAGTGATAGAAAAAAAGAATAGGATGGGTGGGAAGACATACCTTGCATTCCTTGACATTTAAAAGGCTTATGATAGGGTCAATAGGGGTTGCTTTGTAGACTACTGTCTAGAATTGGGATTAGTGACAGAATAGTCAGCATAATAGATAGTATGTAAAGAGGGACACACGGGCAGTGTACAGGGTTGGGGACATAGAGACAGAGTGGGTAGGTAGTCGAAGAGGGGTTAGGGGGGCTGCGTGTTTTCACCGTTACTTTTTGGCTTATATACAGAGGAATTAGCAAATTAGGTTGAGAAATTCGGGCTATGGGATAAGGGTTGGGGGGGAAAAGTTGAGCAGTTTACTATATGCTGACGACATAGTTGTCATGAGTGAGGACAGTGGAGAACTTCAGGAGATGCTACATATAGTCGCACAGTATGGAGGGATTTTGGGATGAAATTAACAGTGAGAAAAATCAGGTCCTGGTTATAAAAAGGAGAGGCAGCAGATGAGGGTAGGAGTTGGGAAATGGGAGACCCGAGGATAGGGCGCACCCAGTCATATAAATACCTAGGTATCACGGTAGATGGGAAGGGAGCAGATAGGACGAAACAGGATAAAATAGGAAAGCAAATCAGTGGGTGGGAAGGCTTGGTAGTGTAGCAAAGATGTAGGGCAAACAGGTATGAGGTAGTAAGAGGGTTGTGGAAAGGCATGGCGTACCGAGCCTCATGTATGGGCAGGGGTGTATGAGGTGGACGGTAGGAGAGTGGACAAATTAGAGGTAGTACAGAAAAAGGGTAGGTAGACTTGCACTAGAGGCAAATAGGTATGTAGCAGTGGAGGCGATCAGGGGGGAGGCAGGGTGGAGTACCCTTTTCGGAGAGAATAGGAAAGTCAGTGCTTAATTACAAAAACAGGCTTAGAAAAATGGATGAAAACAGGTGGGCTCGAAAAGTTTATGAGTGGATAGGACAGAGTAGTAAATGGGATAGATCAAGCAGACGGGGGGGAGAGGAAGTGTGGGTTACAGGTTTCACAGATAGGATACACCAGTCTAGTGAGGGGGAGTTAAAGCGAAAGGTGAAAGAACAAGTTCAGAGGCAGGGCAGGGAGATGTGGGACAGAGGATGGAGGTAAAGTTCTCTGAATTTGGGACAAGGGGAAGACCACACCAAAGTGTGAGGTCTTTTATGATGGTAGCTTGGGGAGTGGGTTTTTTATTTAAAGCAAGGACAAAATCTCTGGAGGTCAATAGTAGAAATATAGATGGGCAAACGAAGGAAGCAAGATATGTCAAATGTGTATGGGTAGACTAGATGAAACTGTGATCACCTGGTATTAATGTGTCCAAGGTAGATGAGGAAAGAGAGCGGCTTATAGCAATAGTGGCACGGGAGGTAGCGGGGGATCAGGTGGATAGAGTGGCAGAGGGGAACATAGATGGGATAATGGAATTTCTTTTAGGTTTGAGTAGGGTACAGGACACCATAGAAAATCATTGAAGGGGTTAAGTATTTCTAGAAAAGGCTTGGGTAAAAGAAACAGAGAGTTAGGGCCTAATCCTACAAGCCCTCAGGGAGCCAGCCGGAAAAAAGGCTTTGAACTGCGACTGAAAAAACCCTGGTTTAGCTCCCCACCCAGAAAGAAGAAGAAGAAGGGCACGATGCCGACGAGCAAAAAAAGTAACCGTCGGCGCTGCCCGCCAACATTCAGCAGGTTTAATATTGGGCGGGCATGCCCGTCACTCACGGGTCAGCGCCAAACACATGCTTCAAGTTATCGGCAGTTTTCACTATCTAGTATTTTTGCATTGCTATGTACCGTACCATCAGAACCAAGAAAGTCAGCTGATTAAGAGTATGTGATCAAAATTAAATGGGAGAAATGGTCGGGAAATGCAGGAGTTGAAGACAAAAAAGTGAGAAAAATGTTTAACACTATTTCTTTTTGCTATATTTTTAGAATACACAAAAAAGGGTTTTTGTATATTTTCTTGCTTGTGATATGCAGAAATGTGTCATGAAGATGATAAGTTGGGTCAGTTTTTCTAAACCTCCTGTGGTTATTTCATTTAAATTTTGGGGTGAGAGTACACGATATGCAGAAAAAATGACTCTCACTTTGAAATCAGGAAGCGCGCTGACCGCCGAACAAAACCGTTCGTGTGGACACAACCCTGGCAACGGCGCTTCCCGTCGGCAAGCACCGACGGTGGTGAGTGGTAGTGTGGACGGGGCTTTAATTAGTGGTGGATAGCAACACGGCGCCTGATAAGCCATGACAGACTCCGATGCCGTGCTGAATGTGACACATTATGGTATGTGGTGTAAAGCCTGAATTCAATTAAATATAAAGTCATCTAGTGAATACATTATTTTACCTAAGGTTGCATTTATCGGTCGAATTTTTCTGAAAATACGATTAATCTGGTGGCTCGATGCGACAATGTGGGCTACAATAGTTCACATCCCTGCACCAGTCCTTCGGCCTAAACGTCTCACGGCCTAAACGTCTCACGGCCTAAACGTCTCACGGCCTAAACGTCTCACGGCCTAAACGTCTCACGGCCTAAACGTCTTACGGCCTAAACGTCTCACGGCCTAAACGTCTCACGGCCTAAACGTCTCACGGCCTAAACGTCTCACGCCTAAACGTCTCACGGCCTAAACGTCTCACGGCCTAAACGTCTCCGGCCTAAACGTCTCACGGCCTAAACTTTCTCACGGCCTAAACGTCTCACGGCCTAAACGTCTCACGGCCTAAACGTCTCACGGCCTAAACGTCTCATGGCCTAAACGTCTCAGGGCCCCAAAAACGTCTCACGGCCTAAACGTCTCACGGCTGAAAGGGTTTTAACGGCCGAAAAAAATATGGCCGAATCGACCGAACTCATTTCTACATCCATGATTTCAGGACAGTTAGAAGGGGCTATCTGGAGAGTGTGTGTCATTTTGTGTCTTCATCAGTGTCATAGTATGGCTATAAATGAACAAAATTATAATAATATCAACCGAGTGGTGACCTACACTAAGGTCGCCAGCTAGTGTTTATGTTCTGAGGTCCCCGCCGTCGTCGTTGCCCGAAAAAAAAACGAGTAGTGAAATTTGAAACCGTAGATACTTGCAGATACAAAGCATAGAACAACACTGAAACAGGGTAGATTATACAGTCATGATATAAAACTACTGTGTAAATATCTTCAGTGGCACAGACACAGCAGTAGTGAGGCTATCATTCGTAATAGTTGGCACCTGGTGACATTACTGCAGGTGGCGACTATAGTGTTATCTACGGTAGGAGGTTAGGTTAAGGTCTGGTTAGGTTCATAATGTCGCCGGGGGGTCGAGGAGAGCGGAGCCTCCCGTTAGGATGTTAGATTTGGTTCAGTGAGGGTAATAACCCTCCCGGCAGGGCGGGGCAGAGCGGGACCACTCGGCGGCGGGCTGGCGAGTGCGGGGCGGGGCACACTTGTTTTCCTACAATTCCGTCCACTTTCCTGGTTTCTGAGACACTGACTATTATTTCCTGGCCAAGTTTTTAGTGCTACTTATGATGGAGATAGTACATTGTTATCAATAGAAACGGCAACCCTAGGATTTGGTGATGAAACATAATAAAAAAAAAACTTTGAATTGGGTTTCTGGAAAATAAAAATACCTCCATCTGAAAAAAGCACTAATTTTAGGCAAGGGAAAAACTAGTCAGTGTCTCAGGAAATGACCGCGCAGTCCTCGTCCATTTATACCCTCTCGTCTACCGGATTTCTCGTTGCCGTCGGCGAGAGTTCCAACTTTTCACGTCGTCGAGTGTTTCTATTTTCTACGACAGTTCCAGTTATTGACCTTGATATTACAGTGCCCAATATGTTATCGAGTCAGCCTTTACCTGTGTTTCTGCATACTTAACCTAACCGTTACCAGCAGAAATTTATTGTTTTATAAACTTGGTGGGGAGGAGGAAGCAGTAACAGAAAATATATTAATTTCCGCCAAAAACAAGAGCTGCCGTCAACAACACTATAGTCGCCACTGCCCTAATGTCACCAGGCGCCATATATCAAGAATTTAACCATCACTACAGGCTTGTATGTGCCACTGAAGAGGCATGCACAGTAGTTTATATTATGTACCTGTCTTCAGTGGCACATACAAGTCTGTAGTGATGCTAAAATTTGTAATATATCGTGCCTGGCAATATTAGTGCAGTGGCAACTATAGTGTTACTGACGGTAAATTAATTCTAAACACATCAAAACTAAATAGAAAATAATAATGTCAAGTGGAAATGTCGTTGAAAATTTCCGTGTCGTCGAGTGTTCCACCGCCGGCGACGGTTCTTGGTTTGTGTCTCGAAGAGAATTTCGGCAGACGAGAATATGTACCCTCGGCGGCCAAAATTCTCGTCCCAAAACCTTTGAATTCTACCCTTTATTTTCCTGAATAGTTTTGATGTGTTTGAATCTGGCACTCGTTTTTGGTGGAAATCAATGTTTGTGTTCAGGTGTTACCAGGACTAGACAGGACAGGTGTTTACCAGGTGTTTCAGGACTTACATGTAACAGTCTCTATACACTACTCTACATTGCCAGGGCAAGATCCACTACTATGGGCGGGAGCAGTACTACCAGGCCATGCAGAACATGTGCGTCACGGCCACCAAGAAGTTTGGCAATGACCCCCGGGTATCGCTTCTACTCTGCACTGTCCCACCTCCTTCAGGGCAGCTCCCAGGAAGCAATCCGGCAGCTGCAGCCCCTCCAGGTACAGGACTGAGGGGATAGGGGGCTTAGGTGGTGGGGGGCTTACTGATAGGGGGCTTAAGGGATAGGGGGCTTAGTTGGTAGGGGGCTTAGATAGATAGATAGGCATAAATATGTATATATACCTATATAATATTATTATTATGTCATGGAGACTAGTGTGTAGCTATATGTACAATCTTATATTGCCTATGCAGTGAATAGTTTGATATATTGTTACATAAACTAACTATCGGCATCCCTGCCTTTGTATACCTATTCCTCTAGAGGTATTTAGAGACCCAAATTTTGTGTACAGTAATAGCTTGTAAAAAAATTTGCACTTAAAGTAATCGTCCAGACCCAATTTTTTTTTGCCCAATTATTGTTGAATGTGCATTCAAAACACCTAACCCACCATAAATAATTGATTTCCAGGCCATTTTTCCCGTAAAAACACGACTTTTGTAAAAAGCGCGAAAAAAAAAAAATCTTCCCTCCAACGGGGGCTACGACTGTTATGATGACGTCAGAACAGGGACGCCCGCAGACACTCTGTCTGAAAACCTGTCGGCAAATGTTAGATGAGCGATTGACTTCGGTGTCAGACAGTGAATCTGTCGCTGTGACAGATCTAGAGTACGATGCTCAATCTGACACCGAAAGAAATGACGTGGTCGCGTTTTAACTATGAGGAAAACGAACCTCAGATTGTCATGGATCCTATATATTTGAGCCCGAGTACGAGGTGGATGAACAGGTTTAGCAAAAGCCTGAGGTTCAGCAGGAGGACCTGGCACTTCTCCAAAACATGGATTGGTAAATAAGGTTAAACCATGTGTGTGTGGGAATCACAATGAAGGTACTTTCGAGAAAATCCTATGGTTAGTTTTGGAGCTACAGTCAAACGTAATCCTCGGAAACCACATACTAGCATTAACTACAGCAAAGAGTTGGAAAATATGCGGGGCGGGAAGGCAGAAAGGGTGACAGCCACCCCACCACAGGGTCTCTCACCACAGGGCACGCCCACTCCACAACTGGTTTACTTGGTTTACTTGGTCTTGTTAAGAGGCAAAGCCTCACCGTCGTGGTGGTCCATCGCTACCCTCACTACACACCGTTTTCTCAAACAACTGCTGCCCCAACACACTATAGGCGTGAATCACACACGCCACTCCGCCACTCCACTCCTACACACGCCACTCCTTTTCGTGTGCAAACTTTTCTCGAAAGGCACAGCTGTCTTGCTGCACCCATAAAGGATGCAGCATGTGGCATATAGCAAAACAAAAACTATCAGAAACAACCAAATATCTTCAAGTACTATATTTATCTCTGTGTTTTTCGTGCCTCTCTGATCAGCGCGGGAAGATGAGCCTCCTGATGCTGCGTCACCGAGCCTGAGCCTGAGCGTCTGCAAAAAACCCTTGAGTGTGTTTTTAAAACTCGGGGAATTTGCAGATTTTGATTTCGGATTTTTAAAAACGGCTGACTGGATACAAAAAAATGACGACGTATTGTTGATATACTCGTTAATGGCTATGATTTGATTGCATTAAATCAGGAATGATGAAATGGTCTGGACGATTACTTTAACATGTGTTTATGTTGTGTGTCAGAGTGTGACATTCTGCAGCCCGGGTGTCTGAGGCCGTGGCCATTGGTAGTCCCTCACGGCTTGTACACTGGCTGGCCGAGTTGACAAATCAGCTCGGATAAAGTATCATGATATCTACATTACGTGACACCCGCCGAGGCTTGTCAGTGCTAACGCTGCAGCAGAGTAAAGTTGACCCTATGGTGACTAACTTGATTTAATTCATCGACCAACTTTCCATTGCAATGTACTCATAATCTCCTACATGTGTCTGTTGTGTGCTGGGAGGGACACAATCAACAGAATTTGTGCTTTTCCCTGGAGATCCGATACGCTGATTGGCTGACTGACCGCTGAGTTCCCAAGTAACAGGAACCATAGTCTGGGGTTTTTTTTAAAGGTGAAAAAATACCTGCCCCTTGCTGCTTACTGACTGATATTTGATGCCAGGAGAAGGGAATACTTCAGTTCTTGTAAATTTCAGTTGTATTTTATCATAATTAACCCTATTATCAGGTAAACATAGGCATCATTGACTGATATTGATGCCAGGAGAAGGAATACTACAGTTCTTCTAAATTTCAGTTGTATTTTATCATAATTAACCCTATTATCAGGTAAACATAGGCATCATTGACTGATATTTGATGCCAGGAGAAGGGAATACTACAGTTCTTCTAAATTTCAGTTGTATTTTATCATAATTAACCCTATTATCAGGTAAACATAGGCATCATTGACTGATATTTGATGCCAGAGAAGGGAATACTACAGTTCTTCTAAATTTCAGTTGTATTTTATCATAATTAACCCTATTATCAGGTAAACATAGGCATCATTGACTGATATTTGATGCCAGGAGAAGGGAATACTACAGTTCTTCTAAATTCAGTTGTATTTTATCATAATTAACCATATTATCAGGTAAACAGAGGCATCATTGACTGATATTTGATGCCAGGAGAAGGGAATACTACAGTTCTTCTAAATTTCAGTTGTATTTATCATAATTAACCTATTATCAGGTAAACATAGGCATCATTGACTGATATTTGATGCCAGGAGAAGGGAATACTACAGTTCT
Organism: Chionoecetes opilio; assembly: GCA_016584305.1. Lineage (NCBI taxonomy): Eukaryota > Metazoa > Arthropoda > Malacostraca > Decapoda > Majidae > Chionoecetes > Chionoecetes opilio. Next base: position 70,846 of record JACEEZ010002743.1, read on the forward strand.
TCTAAATTTCAGTTGTATTTTTATCATAATTAACCTATTATCAGGTAAAACATAGGCATCATTGACAGATATTTGATGCAGGAGAAGGGAATACTACAGTTCTTCTAAATTTCAGTTGTATTTTTATCATAATTAACCCTATTATCAGGTAAACATAGGCATCATTGACTGATATTTGATGCCAGGAGAAGGGAATACTACAGTTCTTCTAAATTCAGTTGTATTTTTATCATAATTAACCCTATTATCAGGTAAACATAGGCATCTATTGACTGATATTTGATGCCAGGAGAAGGGAATACTACAGTTCTTCTAAATTTCAGTTGTATTTTTATCATAATTAACCCTATTATCAGGTAAACATAGGCATCATTGACTGATATTTGATGCCAGGAGAAGGGAATACTACAGTTCTTCTAAATTTCAGTTGTATTTTTATCATAATTAACCCTATTATCAGGTAAACATAGGCATCATTGACAGATATTTGATGCCAGGAGAAGGGAATACCACAGTTCTTCTAAATTTCAGTTGTATTTTATCATAATTAACCCTATTATCAGGTAAACATCAGGCATCATTGACTGATATTTGATGCCAGGAGAAGGGAAAAACTACAGTTCTTCTAAATTTCAGTTGTATTTTTATCATAATTAACCCTATTATCAGGTAAACATAAGCATCATTGACAGATATTTGATGCCAGGAGAAGGGAATACCACAGTTCTTCTAAATTTCAGTTGTATTTTATCATAATTAACCCTATTATCAGGTAAACATAGGCATCATTGACAGATATTTGATGCCAGGAGAAGGGAATACCACAGTTCTTCTAAATTTCAGTTGTATTTTATCATAATTAACCTATTATCAGGTAAACACAGGCATCATTTTAAGCATGAGACCTTAAGATAGAGTGGAATTTTTGCCTCTTTAAAACAGCATTTTGGGGTGTACTAGAAATCACTTTTTTTTAATGATTAATATACAGAATGAATACATATATTTGTTCTGGAAATTGTCAGTTACTGTGACACGAAACCATAACAATTGCTGAGTACAAAAGATTGTAGACTTTTTTTCTTCACGTTGTAGCCTGTAGCGCCTGTAGGCATATGGAGGAGTCTGGTGTTGGTCCATCTGGCCCGTTGGTGGCACAGGCTGGATTTTTATAGTGACAACTGTGGTCTCAGGTGAAGATCCTAATTTCTGTGATGTTCGGAACTTGAGTTAAGGCGCATGCAGCCCCTAGAGTCCTCCACCGTCACACTCGCAATCGCCAGACAGGTATACAGCAGCATGTGGGTTGCTTCGGCCACTCCACGATGGCTTGACAGTTGCTCCTTGGTGAGACTTGAACTCGGGACCTTCTGCTCCCCTACCAGGCCCTTGAAAGAGTTGCCCCCGGCAGGATTCGAAATCGGGACATTATAACATCAATATGCCGAGATACATTATTTTTTGCCGACTTCTATTTACATGTTCACACAAGAGGTTGTGAGGGCATGATATGCCGAGTGAAAAACCAAGAGATGCAGTTAGGGGAGGCGGTTAGCAGAGTGGTTAGCGTCACCGAGTGGCGTTCTCGAAGACCCGAGTTCGATCCCAGAGTGAGACTCATAAAACCACTTGAAATCTTTCTGCACCGTGGAGTGGCCTAAGAACACCCACATGCCCTGTCCATTAACTCTACCTTCGACTGTGAGTGCATGGGAGGACACAGGGGGGCGGCATGAGCCTCTTCTAATCACCGGCGTCACTATAAGAATCCTGCCTGCGCCACCACGGCGAGGGCCAACCATCACAGCCCTCAAGTGAGCCTCCAGGGCCTACCACCCCAAACCCCTGGAGCTCACTGCCTACACACTCTATAGGCATAGATGTGTAAAAAAAAAAAAAAAAAAAAAAAATCGAATCAAATTCGGAGTTATACAGTGGTGAGTTATAAGGGTTTTACTGTACCCTGTTTCTTTTATCGAGGTGAAAAATCCTGACCCCTCAAGTGCTGTTTACTGACTGATGCCAGGAGAAGGGAATACTACGCTTCTTCTAAAGTTCAGCTGTATTTTATCATAGTTAAACCCTACTTCAGGTCAACCTAGCATCATTTTTAAGCATGAGACCTTAACCCCTTCACACCCAGATCGTTCCTTTGTTATAAAAAATTGTCTTGTCGAGCCATAAAATAACGAAAAGTAACAAAATACCAAATTAGCTAGTGGACAAGGATACTAAACAGGTCATAGCTATAAAATATTGCTTATATTGACTAAAAATTGTCTAATGGTACCCAAAATTACATTGAAATTTACGTTCTGGGCCTCAAGGGGTTAAGATAGAATGGAATTTTTGCCTCGTTAAAAAAATAGCCTCTAGCCATTGTTCCCTTGCAGCTTCTCTGCTACGCTGGCATGCTCCTGTTTCTGTCTGGGCGGCTAGACAAGGCACGGGAGTATGTGGACCGCCTGCTGAAGCTTGATCCCGAGCATGAGGAGGACTGGTGCTCAAGGCCTGGGTGGAGCGTCTGGCAAGGAGAGTAAGACGCGTGACATCATGGAATATTTTGACGCCGTGCTTCAGAGGTTCGGACATTCTCTTCTGCTTGACTTTCCATGTTCATAGTTTATTTGTATTAGATTATCATGTATGAGTATTGAGTAGTATTATATAGCAAGCCTTGTGCAGCCATAGAGTGGAGAGGTGGTGGTGGATCTTGGCTGCGTGTAGAAGATTTCCTCTCGTCACCTTGTAGTAGTGGTTAGCGCGCCTAGCTTTGAATCCGGGCCAGGGCAGTCGGCGGCCAGCCCACCCAGCTGTACATCCTTCCTTTCGGGGTCGATAAATGGGTACCTGGGGAAACCTGGGGAAGGTAACTGTGGTAACCCGGGTGTCACACTAGCCGTGTGTCCCGGGGTAACGGGTCCTCACCCACCACAGGCTCAAAGGGCTAATGCCACGGAGATGAGCACCGAGGCCACGTGCAGTATAGTGTATGCCCCATCTTTGCCTTTACCTCTATGGATATCCGGATAAAGAATACTTATCTGTAATTAAATTCAACAAATTGTGCAATTCCTTTATCATAATTTAGCATTTAGAAGAACAAGAAGTAACGGATTCAAACTGGAGAAGCGTAGATTTAGAAAGGAAATAGGGAGAAACTGGTTCACAAATAGGGTGGTGAATGATTGGCATGGACTCAGTCTACAGTTAGTTAGTGTAGAGTCATTAGGCAGCTTTAAAAGGAGGCTAGACATTGTTATGGATGGGGATGAAAGGTGGATGTAGGTAGTGTTAAGTAACAGGGACTACCACGTGTAGGTCTCTCAGCCTCTTGTAGCTTCCTTATGTTCTTATGTTCTTATGTTCTTATTTACTTATGTTCTTTACTTTCTTGTTATGTTTCTACACCTTCGTGTAGGCATGTTTGGCTATTATATTTTTTTTCTTTTCTAAGGGATTATATATTTATTTATGTAGCTTTTTGTGTTTTCTTTTTTTTTATTCCGTTTGAGAGTATTTAGTTTTTTTCTCTTCAGTTTGGGTGGCTGTAGGAAGTATTAAGTAACAGGAGTTATAAGAAAATAAGGAAGATCCTTTTTTTTCTCCCTCCCAATTGCTTGCTCTCTACAGGGGCCTTATCCGCCCATGTATGGAGTATGTCTCACATGTTTGGGGAGGATCCACTCATACAGCTCTCCTAAACAGGGTTGAGTCAAAAGCTTTTCGTCTCATCAACTCCTCTCCTCTGACTGACTGTCTTCAATCTTTAAATCACCGCCGCAATGTTGCTTCTCTTGCTCTCTTCTACCGTTATTTTCATGCTCACTGCTCTTCTGAACTTGCTGACTGCATGCCTCTCCCACTCCCGCGGCCTCGCTGCACAAGACTTTCTACTCATTCTCATCCCTATTCTGTCCATCTTCCTAATACAAGAGTTAATCAGTATCTTTACTCTTTCATCCCTTTCACTGGTAAACTCTGGAACTCTCTTCCTGTTTCTATTTTTCCACTTTCCTATGACTTAAATCTTTTCAAAAGAAGAGTAACAAGACACCTCCCGAACTAAATTGGCTCACCCTCTTTTTTATTTTATTCTCTTACTGTCTTCTTTATAGGGACTGGCAACTAAGCGGGCTTTGTGTTACCCATTTTTGTTGTGCCCTTGGCCAGTTCCTTGTCATGAAAAAAAAAAAAAAAAAAAAAAGGAACTACCACGTGTAGGTCTCCCAGCCTCTTGTAGCTTCCTTATTTTCTAATGTTCTTATGTTCTTATCATTATTTCCAAGAGCTCTGGCCACATGGACGCGCTGTTTGGGAAGGGCAAGCTGCATGAGGACAGGGGCCACTACAGGGAGGCCACGGACACCCAGGGAGTGCCGGTGGTGGCGTTCCCGGGCTTCACGGGACCCCTGCTGGAGAAGGCCAAGGTGAACCTCTCGGAGCAGGACTGGGACCAGTGTCTCCAGGCCGCCAACAGGTGAGCTTGATTGATTAACCCCTTGAGACCCAGAACGTAATTTCCATTGTAATTTGGCTTCCATTAGAGGATTTTTAGTAAATATAAGCAGTATTTTATAGATATGACCTGTATAGAAATCCATGGCCACTAACTAATTTGGTATATTCAGTTACTTACTGTAGTTTTTTTGGCTAACAAAAAATGATTTTATATAGCTAAGGAAAGATCTGGGCGTGAAGGGGTTAATGCCAAAAACAGGTGAGGATTGATTGGTTTTAATGCCAAAAGGGGAAATGTGCCAGACGTCAGAGGTCATATGGCGCAACAAGTGAGGAACTTCACTTGTAAACATAGAAAAGTAGGGAAAGTGTTGAGTTTGAAGTACAGTAGGCACCCTCCAGAGTTTCGCGCTTGCTTTCTTCCGAAGGTATAGCGCTGAACTTGAGGATCGCCAAACTCGGCTATTAAAAACATTGTAAGAATGCTTATGTAGTCCTGTGTGAGGCGTAGTGCCATATTTTATGGCTTATAAGACTCACTTTTTTCCCAAAGAAATACCCAGAAAAAATACTAATGGTCTTCCAAGAGTAATGTTGTAGTACTTCCTCAGTACTCAGTGCCTCAGTACTTACTTGTTACAAGTATTTAAAATACCATAACACATTCAAATCAACTACATAATCTGTCCTCACGCTGGTATGTTTACATTCCCCCTTTTGGCGGCAGATTGCCGCGATTGCCGCCAGCAGCGCCATCTATCGTCTGCTAGTGTTGACGTATCATTTACCACTAGGCACCTATCTTAAGCTCTTTTCAGTCCTGGAAATTATCACCCATGGCGAATTCATCAAAACTATTTACTAATACTATCACATGCAAGCTAAAAGTTATACGCTACGCCAAAGAAAATGGAAACAGACCCACAGAAGACCTTTTGGATCAGCGCTGGGAGAGGCGGTGGCCGAGTGGTCCGTCCCGGGCACATGTTTTTTGTTTTTTTAGGGCTGCGAGGATCCCTTGGGAAACACTTTGAGCCCTGGTGATGTCCTATGATGCTATCACAGGCGTGGTAGTTGACCTGTCTTCCTCAGGAAGGCACAGGTGAGGAGGATAACGGCGTGTTGCCGGTAGGGGGAACGCCAGCAGGGTGGGCAGGTCAAAGGTGGTGACGTTCAGAGCGAGGAGTTGAGCGTAGCACTACACGGTGTGAGTGGAAGCGCGGACACTGCAGCAGTAAGTGTTCAATAGTCTCCGGGAACATTCATGCACCAAGGGCAGTGGGGGTCAGGGACAGACAGAGGCGATGCAGGTGAGCCGTGAGTGTCGTGTGCCCCGAGCACATGGCTGGGCGACAGTGGCCGTGCAGTGATGTAAACAAACCTCCCCTGTAAACGCGGCGCTACACTCACGCTTACTAATCTCTTTTTTGGAGGCTGGGAAAGTGATGGATGGTGTTCATCTGTCAGGCTATGTCCTCCGGATGTTGGACTCTGGATCTATTCCTCGTTACATTGACAAATGTAAGGAAATAGGGAATATAGATCCATATAGCATACCGCGGCACAAATGGCAGGACATCACGACTGCTTGGCGGCGATCCTCGAGGCTTATTACGCCAGTGATATATACCACTACCTTGTGAGCTTGTAAAGTACATTTAATCACTCTACCCATGTCAACAATTCTTAAAGTAATCGTCCAGACCATTTCATCATTCCTGATTTAATGCAATCAAATCATAGCCATTAACGAGTATATCAAGAACACGTCGTCACTTTTTGTATCCAGTCAGCCGTTTTTAAATAATCCGCAATCAAAATCTGCAAATTCCCCGAGTTTTCAAAACGCTCTCAAGGTTTGCAGACGCTCAGGCTCAGGCTCGGTGACGTAGCATCAGGGAGGCTCATCTTCCCGCGCTTGATCAGAGAGGCACGTAAACACAGAGATAAATATAGTACTTGAAGATATTTGGGTGTTTCTGATAGATTTGTTTTGCTATATGCCACATGCATGCATCCTTTATGGGTGCAGCAAGACAGCTGTGCCTTTCGAGAAAAGTTTGCACACGGAAAGGAGTGGCGTGTGTAGGAGTGGAGTGGCGGAGTGGCGTGTGGTGATTCACGCCTATAGTGTGTTGGGGCGAGCAGTTGTGTTGAGAAACGGCGCCCTCCCGTAAGACTGACTCAGTCCAACACTATACCAGACCAGGTGGCCCTGTTAGACAGGGACGCCAGGACTGGCAGCAGCGGTGGACCACCACGACTGTGAGGCTTTGCCTCTTAACAAGACCAAGTAAACCAGTTGTGGAGTGGGCTTGCCCTGTGGTGAGAGACCCTGTGTTGGTGTGGCTGTCACACTTTCTGCCTTCCCGCCCGCATATTTTCCAACTCTATGCTGTAGTTAATGCTAGTATGTGGTTTCCGAGTAATGACGTTTGACTGTAGCTCCAAAACTAACCATAGGATTTTCTCGAAAGTACCTTCATTGTGATTCCCACACACACATGGTTTAATCTTAATTACCAATCCATGTTTTGGAGAAGTGCCAGGTCCTCCTGCTGAACCTCAGGCTCTGCTAACACCTGTTCATCCACCTCGTACTCGGGCTCAAACATAGGATTCCATGACAATCTGAAGTTCGTTTTCCTCATAGTATACGTGACCAGCGTCATTTCTTTCGGTGTCAGATTGAGCATCGTTCTCTAGATGTCACAGCAACAGATTCACTGTCTGACACCGAAGTACAATCGCTCATCATAACATTTGCCGACAGGTGTCAGACAGAGTGTCTGCGGGCGTCCCTGTTCTGACGTCATCAATAATAGTCGTAGCCCTGTTGGAGGGAAGATTTTTTTTTTCACGCACTTTTTACAAAAGTCTTGTTTTTACGGAAATAAGGCCTGGAAATCAATTATTTTTGGTGGATTAGGTGTTTTGAATGTGCATTCAACATAATTCGGCAAAACAAATTTGGGTCTGGACGATTACTTTAAAGACTAGTCAATTAGCACTGCAGTTTAATACACAGCTTAAGCAGTGCAAACGTAGTAATAATAATGAGCTGTGGCTACTACTGTGTGTGTGAGAGGAACGGTGACTGTGGTGTGCGGGAGCGGAGGCCGGGGGAGAGAGCCTCGCCCAGTCCCTTACACAATCAGTGAGTGCTGAGGGTGGCGCGCTTGCTTATACCCCGATTGATGATGATATTTATTTAGTTAACGCTAATTTATGCATGGTGCTAAATCATTTATCAGAAAACTAAATATATCAATGGAAAGCTAATCCAATTTCGCTTCTACTAATGCAGGCCATTAACTCTTATAAAAATCCTGCCTGTGCCACCACAGGCGAGGGCCAACCATTACAGCCCTCGAGTACAGGGCCTGCCATCCCACCCCTGGAGGTCACTGCCAAACGGCGCTATAGGCACACCAAAATAAATAAATAAATAAATAAAGTGTACGAAGCAACGCAAAACTCGGGGAGATAATGCACGAAAGTCGGGATGGTAAGAATTTAGGACTCAGCGCGAAACTCAGATCGCAAAACTCGCATAGTGTGAAACTCGGGAGGGTACTGTACACTGCTCCTGCACAGTACTGTAGTGTACACTGCTCCTGCACAGTACTGTAGTGTACACTGCTCCTGCACAGTACTGTACTGTACACTGCTCCTGTACAGTACTGTAGTGTACACTGCTCCTGTACAGTACTGTAGTGTGTATTTTTACTGTAGATTTATTTATTGACATGATTTATCTTATGTTTATTGATATTTGCATGACTGAAATTTTCTATATTCACCTAGATTTTTTTTATTTTTTTTATTTTTTTATTTTATCCCTGCACATAGACCACTGTAAATCTGGACTGTGCACGGAATATCGGCCTGTTGCACAAGGGCCTGAAGTCGGAGTGCGCTCAGATTCTATATATATATATATATATATATATATATATATATATATATATATGTATATATATATATATTATATATTATATATAATATATATATATATTATAATATATATATATATATATATCTATATATTATAATATATATATATATATATATATATATATATATATTATATTATATTAGGTGGCACTTAAAAATTGATTTTTTATTTTTAATGCGTGCGGGTGGTTTTCTGGTTCCATTCCCGTAAAAAATAACGTATGCAAATTTGTTTTGAAAAATATTAATATTTAAAGGTCGCGAATCGAGGGTAAAAGTTGAGATTTTGGGGGCAAATTTCAAGATTATCAATTCGTTTCTGACGTTGTTGTTACACTATAATTGGATGATTAAAAGGCATTTCTTAGTCATTTTCATATTGTTTATTGTATTTCACTCAGTTTTGGTCACACCGGAATGCTGGTCTACTCCAGGTCCCCCTCTCTTCAGAGTATTAGCCCCTCATCGTGGGGGGGGGGGATCATGGGCAGTGGGCACCCATCTCTCACTCTATGTGGCCTGGTTAGCAGTCGCAGTCGACTTGCGGGCGTCGGGGTACCGCTTCCTGTGGTCCTCAACAACCTGCAGGAGGAACTGGCGCTGTTCCTCGTCCTTCGTGAGGGCCTGGTTGTAGGCCTGCATCAGCGCCACACCGCGCTCGGCGAAGTCATTCACCACCCGCAGCTCCCGGACTACACGAGCGGCGGCTTGGTAGCTGCTGTCCTCCTCCCAGTCGGCTGGATCCTTGTTGAGGAACCCCGCCTCCAGGTCCAGGATCTTGAAGAGCTGCTTGGACGACGGCGTGACGAAGCTCGCCACCGTCTTGGTCGCGAGAGCGGCGCTCTTGATGTCCACTGCGGACTTGCGGGGCGGGTCCTCGTCCTCCTCCTCCTCCTCCTGCAAGTCTATGGCCTGGACCATGTCTCGCTTGACCCCGAGGGGAAGGTCGGGGTCGAAGAGTGCCAGAGCCACCGGCCGCTCGCTCAAGTACCACAGGTGGCGGCCGAAGACCGGGACTGTCGCCTTCGACAGCTCCTTGTCGGGGTAGGCGCGGAGCGCGTTCACGAAGGCCGGGTCCAGCGCCGGCGCAGCAGCGGCGAGTGGAGTCCGGAACGAGGCAGCGGCGTACGTGCGGACGACGAACAGCGCACAGCGCCTGATGCCCTGGGCCTCGGCTGCCGTCAGCCGGAACTGCTCCCTGAAGAGGAAGACCTTCACAGCGTAGATGCCCTTTTGCCATCCACCTGGCCCGTAGAGCGGTCCGGGGCGGGAGAAGCGGATGTCCGCTTCGGAACTCCGCCGAGAGCAATTACGCAGAGCTCCAGAATTCCCGGTAGTCGGCCCGGGCTGGGCGTGGTCGAGGAAGCGGCGGAAGTTGACCAGCAGCTCGTCCCGCTCCGGAACGTCATCGGCGGTGAACGGCTCCGGCGTGGTCCTGTCGATGAACTCCCACCCGCCTTGGAACCTCTTGAACAGCTGGATGTCGGGGCCGCTCGAGACTCCAAGGCAGGTGGAGAAGGCCTTCTCCAGACCAGCTCGTACACGTGGTGCAGGCAGGCCAGGTGGAGGACGGGCCGATCCAGCTTCTGCTCGATGAGGGTACAAGCCCCGTTCACCAGCCCGCTGTTCACCGCCGTGGTGTCGAAGCTGAGACCGCGGACCCGCTCCTCCAGCTCCCAGTCCTCCGCTGTGAGCATGGCCTGAGCGCAGTCCTGTGCTCGGCCGGACGGGAGCTGGGACGGTGAGGAGCTTGACCACTCCGCCCCCCGACACCAGGACCGGAGCCGGTCGACGCTCCCTCCCCCGCCATCGCTCTCCGGGACGATCTTTCCGTCCCAGTGGACGATGAGAACGGCGTCGGTTTGAACGCGGCCTTGATCTCCTTGGCAGCCTCCTCTCGGAACTTCATCCGAGCGCGCCTGAAGGATTCGCGGTTCAGCACCAGCTCGGCGGGGTCGTGTCCTAAGTTCCGTGCTGCAGCTGACAACACGTGAACCGCATTGCGGTTGACACCTTGGTCCGGTCGAGCGCGGCAGCCAGTTCACTGTTGGAGGACGGACTTTCGCACGCTCGCCCGCATGTGCTTTGGAGTATGTTCCGACGTTGAGGGCCTCTCGTCGTCGCCATCGTTGAAGACGTTCCCTTCTGTGTGCGCCGCAACGGCCGGGTAGGACTGTTGCCGCACTGGCACTGGAGTCGGAAGAAACTGCCCGCGGAAGAACTGCCCGAAAGCACAACGGACCGGTCAAGCTCAAGGCACACTTTCGCCTCCGCTTCCGCCCGCCGGCGATTCGTTGACTCACACTTCTCCTTGACCTTCTTCTCTTTGACAGCAAGGGACATGTCTCGAGAACCGAGAGAACCGCGGGGCTCGTCCTCCCTTTGGGCCAGCAGAAGGACCGTCCTCTTCCTCTGTGAGGAGTATAAGCGCATCTTGGTGCGCGATGTCGAAGAGGCGACGCAGGGATGCGACGAATGCCTCTTCCCTCGCCACCTGGGTCGGCCCGCGCTTCGACTTGCTCTTCTTCAAGGAGACCCACTCATCGTAGAGTCGGATGAGTTTGTCGCGCGCCCGGTGGGCTGCCTGGACTGGAATGCGTGCCCGGAGCCCAGAATGCGAGTACCTCATCGATCACCTCGGCCGCCGCGGGCTTCTTCTCGTGCTTCGTTCCAAACGAAGGTGCAGGAACAGACGGAGAGCTCGTCCTCGTGTTGGGAGTCGGCTTCCCGTAAGTTCGTTCAGTGTACTACGTTACAAGGTACACAGTCGTGTTTGACCTAGTCGTCGCCATCGCAACTCTGGGGAAACAGGAGAGGGAAGGCTATTATTAGTCAATTATATAAAAATTTTATGTATGCGTCAAAAGAAAAAACATGTCAAATGGATGAGGATGATTGGAAATTCCCTGAGGAACAGCACTTTCTGGGCAACAAAATGTAACAGAGCGAATAAAAAACGAACCAAACTTTATAGATGGCGTTGGTAAACAGTTTCTAAAGAGCCCACGGTGCCAACCGACACTCCTTTTCCGGTGGAAACGTGCACCAAGACTGAGCCAACCACGGGCAAATAAGGCCCCGGAACGCGGGCTAACGAGTTTTTGCCTGTTTTGGCCTGACCTGGCCTGGCTCCGATCCACCGGAAGTGGTGTAATAAACAATTGTTAGACAAAAAAAAGCCAAAATACGTCGGAAATGCAATTAATGATGGAAAATGTTGTTTCGAAATATGTTTTAAAGTAAATTTGAAAAAGTTGATTTTTTCCCGAAAAATGTCAATTTGACCTCATTCGCGACCTCTAATATTAATATTTTTTAAAATCCTTTTGCACACATTATTTTGTACGGGAATGAAACCAGAAAACCACCCGCACACCTAAAATCGGATAAAATAAAATTCACTATATGGCTAAGTGCACCCTAATATATATATATATACACACAAACCTCGATTTCCCGACTAATAGGGGGAGCACTGGTCCGGAACCGCAAAAGGTCCGGGAATCGGCAAAAAAAAAAAAAAAAAAAAAAAAAAAAAAAAAAGAAGAAGTCCGATGCCATTACCCACCCCCGACGTTTTATCCTACTCTAGTATTTACTGTCCGCAACCGCCAATATCAACTACCCGCCGCGGACTTTTATGTCCGCTGAGCATGCAGCCACCTGCGGAGGCAGCAAAAGTGTTCAATAGTCTCAAGAGACGTTCCTGCACCAGGGCAGTGGGGGTCAGGGACTAACGGAGGCCGTGCAGGTGAACCGTGAGTGTCGTGTGCCAAAGTAAACAATACGACCGGCTGAGCATGCTGCCACCTGGTGGGAGGCAGCAGAAAGTGCTCAATAGTCTCAGAGATGTTCCTTACCAGGCATGGGAGTCAGGGTGATGAGGCCGTGCAGTGAACCGTGAGTGTCAGTGTGTCCAAGAAAAACAGACCGGTGAGCATTCTGCCCCTGGTGGAGGCAGCAGAAAGTGTCATAGTCTCAAAACATTCCTGCACCAGGGCAGTGGGAGTCAAGGGACTGACGGAGGCCTCAGGTAGAACCGTGATGTCGTGTGCCCAAATGTAACATACGACTGGTGCGCCAACCTGCTGAGCACGCGAACCTGGGGTACAGGAGACGCTCGGACCCGAGACAACTTGGCAATTTAACGAACAGGACCACATTTCAACGTAAAAAAATAAAAAAAAAAAAAAATAAAAAAAAATTGTCCGCCTGACTACCCGACCTCGGATTTGATCCGAAAATCCGATATCCGGGAATCGAGATTGTATATATATAATATATATATATAATATGATCTATAGTATGATATATTATATATATATATATATATAATATATATAATATATATATATATATTATATATATATAGTATATATATATACAGGGAGGTCCCGTTATAGAGCATTCGATATCCGAGAATCCGATGATACGAAATGTGTAAATTAGGGTCTATTTTCAATATACGAGATCGAAAATCCAATGTTACGACATTCAAACTGGGTGAGTAAGATGAACAGTTATTACTAAAGTAAATTACAAGTTATTTACTAAAATTATAAAGTCATTTACTGACTATGTTTTACCTAAGGTTGTACGATAATCAATCTGAAAATATGATATTCTGGTGGCTCGGTACGACAATGTGGCCTACAAAAATTCACAACCCTGGCGAGAAGCCAGCAACGGAGTACTATGGCCAGCACAACCTGCTCTCGCACTTACCTAGATACTACTTTCCCTAACGACGGAAGCTACAAAGCTCCCTCGATAGGTCGTAAACGAGTAGGAAGGTTGTGACTGGCCTAAGGCGTCATCCGTCACCAGCCAATGACAAACAGTTTTTTAAAATCTTCTCGACCAATAACAACAGCGAGACATTTCCGGCAAGAATGGCATGCCAGACTGCCTCTGTCCGCCTTCTGTCCCCGTCATCTAAAACTAATTCCTCGTTTCATTTTGAATGCTTGCATTTTAAGTAGTTTTAATATATCGATAGTAGATATATAAGTAGATTACTTAGATTAGGTTAGAGAGAGGCTATTTTATGGCTTTATTTATTTTATTTATTTATAGCTTTATATATATTTATTTCTATATAATTTGTTCTGGTCTCAGAGGTTAATTAATCCCTGCCTTGTTTAGATGGGGCAACGCCAACACCCGCTACCTGCGCTTCCTGCCGCCCATTTACGGCCACCGCCAGCCACCTCGGGGGACTTCTGCCGTGGGCCGCGCCATCAGCCTGGCCCTGCACCGGAGCATGACACACACCACAAGTTTATGACCTCCGTGGCGGCAGTGTTTGGGCATTCATATCCCACGACTTGCTCACAGCCCACAGATGGCAGGTGAGCACACTGGAAAATACCCCACAGATGGCTGGGTGTTACCTATTGTATTTACCTAACTGCCTAACTTGACCTGACCTACCTTACCTAACCTAACCTAACCTAATAACCTTAACCTAACCAACTAACCTAGCCCCCCCTTCTTTTCCTTTTTTAACTCTCTTCTCACCCCCAAAAGCTAAAAAAGCAGGGAACCCCGGAAGGAAAATGGAAACCGGAAAAATTTTCCCTTAAGCGGCAGATATCCTTGGCTCCCCTTTGGTTTTTTNGGGCCCTCATCGTAGGAGTCGGATGAGTTTGCGCGGCCCGTGGGCTGCCGGACTGGAATGCGTGCCGGGCCAGAATGCGAGACCTCACGATCACCTCGGCGCCGCGGGCTTCTTCTCGTGCTTCAGTTCCAAACGAAGGTGCAGGAACAGACGGAGAGCTCGTCCTCGTGTTGGGAGTCGGCTTCCCGTAAGTTCGTTCAGTGTACTACGTACAAGGTACACAGTCGTGTCTGACCTAGTCGTCGCCATCGCAACTCTGGGGAAACAGGAGAGGGGAAGGCTATTATTAGTCAATTATATAAAAATTTTATGTAATGCGTCAAAAGAAGAAACATGTCAAATGGATGAGGATGATTGGAAATTCCCTGAGGAACAGCACTTTCTGGGCAACAAAAATGTAACAGAGCGAATAAAAAACGAACCAAACTGTTATAGAGGCGTTGGTAAACAGTTTCTAAGAGCCCACGGTGCCAACCGACACTCCTTTCCGGTGTAAACGTGCACTGAGACTGAGCCAACCAACGGGCAAAATATGGCCCCGGAACGCGGGCTAACGGGTTTTTGCCTGTTTTGACCTGACCTGGCCTGGCTCCGATCCACCGGAAGTGGTGTAATAAACAATTGTTAGACAAAAAAAAGCCAAAATACGTCGGAAATGCAATTTAATGATGGAAAATGTTGTTCGAAATATGTTTAAAGTAAATTTGAAAAAGTTGATTTTTTCCCGAAAAATGTCAACTTTGACCTCAATTCGCGACCTCTAAATATTAATATTTTTTAAAATCCTTTTGCACACATTATTTTGTACGGGAATGAAACCAGAAAACCACCCGCACACCTAAAAATCGGATAAAATAAAATTCACTATATGGCTAAGTGCCACCCTACCTACCGTAGATAACAGTAAAGTCGCCAGGACAACTTTTTGTTCTGTGTACAGCCGTGTGGTGGCGTTAATAGTTACATTTGTACATCCATGATTTCAGGACAGTTAGAAGGGGCTATCTGGAGAGTCTGTGTCATATTGTGTCTTCATCTGTATCATAGTAGGGCTATAAATGAACAAATGTCAAAAATATCTACAAAGTGGCTACCAACAATAAAGTCGCCATCTAGTGTTTATGTTCTGAGTGTCCTCCCGCCGTCGTCGTCGCCCGAAGAAAAAAAAGTAGTGAAATTTGAAACTATATACTCGCAGAGACAAAACAACGCTGAAACAGGGTAGATTATACAGTCATGATATAAACTACTGTGTATCATCTTCAGTGGCACAGACACAGCAGTAATGCTATCATTGGTAATATATGGCACCTGGCGACATGACTGCAGGTGGCGACTTGACTGTTCTCTACGGTAGGAAGGGAGATGGGAGTGATGTTCCAACCACTTGTTAATATTATTATTTATATTATTTTTGTTATATTAAACAATTTCTGGATCATTTTCTCACAACTTATATAGTGTTCCTTTCTTTTTTCTAGGTCTTTATAAATTTGTTATGTAATTCTTTATATAATTTTTTTTATATTATATTTCTCTATAATTTTATTACTAGTCTATGTAGGTATATATATATATATTTTTTTTCTTTCTAGGTTTGCAATGCTTTCTTTCTTTCTTTCTTTCTTCTTCCTTCCTTCCTTCCTTCCTTCCTTCCTTCTCCTTTCCTTTTTCTATTATTTTAAAACTATTTTTAATTTCTTTTTTTTAGGTTTGCAATCCTTCCCTCCTTCCTTCCATTCTATCTGCTCCTTCCTTCCTTCCTTCCTTCCTTCCTTCCTTCCTTCCTTCCTTCCTTCCTTCCTTCCTTCCTTCCTTCCTTCCTTCCTTCCTTCCTTCCTCCTCCTCCCTCCCTTCCTTTTCTCTCTGAACCTTACTAAAATATTACTACAATGTATATATATTTCCTTATTTTCAAGGTTTCCAACGCTCTGAATGAGGAAATTCCTCGCTTTTCGGTCCTAGTGGAGGATTTTGCCGAGCCCTTCCACCCAGACCCCTTAGTGCTGACCCTGTATAAGCACACCCTGCATGTCCGGGCCGGCTTAGGGTCCAACTTAAGGGCCAGGCTATCCTCGGCCCTGGCCTGAATATTGAGAGATCGCAGCAGGAAATGACCAGTGAGTGTGTGTGTGTGTGTGTGTTTTAACCCTTGAGGCCCAGAGCGTAATTTCCATTGTAATTTGGGTCCCATTAAACATTTGTAGTGACTATAAGCAATATTTTATAGCTATGACCTGTTTAGTATCATTGTCCACTAACTACTGTGGTATATTCAGTGAGTTTTCGAATTAAATATAATGAATATACTAGTACATATAGTGTGTGTGTGTGTGTGTGTGTGTGTGTGTGTGTGTGTGTGAGAGAGAATTTGAGTGAAAAAGAATAAAGAAATGTCAAAATTAAGGTAAAAAACAAATAGTGTGTGTGAATGGGTGTTGGAGTGTGTGTGTGTGTGTGTGTGTGGTGTGTGTGTGTGTGTGTGTGTGTGTGTGTGTGTGTGTGTGTGTGTGTGTGAGAGAATTTGAGTGAAAAAAGTAAAGAAATGTCAAAATTAAGGTAAAAAAAAACAAATAGTGTGTGTGAATGGGTTGTGGAGTGTGTGTGTGCTGTGTGTGTGTGTGTGTGTGGTGTGTGTGTGTGTGTGTGTGTGTGTGGAGGATTGAGTGAAAAAGTAAAAATGTCAAAATTAAGGTAAAAAACAATAGTGTGTGTGAAATGGGTGTTGGAGTGGGTGTGCCTGTGTGTCCTGTGTCTGTGGTGCTGTGTGTGTGTGGTAAGTGTTTGGGTGTGTTATCTAGTGTAATGGGTGAAATGGGTACACAGGTGGGGTCCCTTCTTGTCTCAGGTCTTGGCTTTAAACATGAATACTTGGATCATAATTCATGTCCAGCTATTCCACATATCAATGTAGTATTCTAAACACACAGATAAATAACAATAAATGATAGAATGAATGAAATAATAATAATGAAATATTGAGATAAATGCAAGAATGCTCGTCAAATCCGGCAGTGGAGATCCGGCCGTCGTATCCGCCGGTGGAAGTGTCAAGAATTGTTTCAAGAGCCCGGCAGTGGAGATTTGTGCAGGCATACCAACACCAGGGAGGCCAAGGCGGCATCAGTATTTTGACAGTTTTACACCCATCTAATTCCTTTTACTAGCCTAATTTATCATTTCTGCCGTTAAAATAATAGCTTGTTAGTGTTCGCCACTTATCTGAGGCGTTGATGAAGAAAAAATGGGCCTGAGTGATGCTTGTGTGTACATTGAACGTCCGCCAGTCACCACAAAGCATATGGCGGACCACCTCCACCACCGCCGCTCTCCCTCGTCACCACTTATCACAGCAATACAAGGCCTCCTGCACCTAATTGTACCTTAATTATGACACGTGTGCATTCACAGTGTATGAATGTCACTCTCGGTTATGCTGAAGACTCGCCTGTAATGGTCTGGGAAGAAATAGGAGGAATAAGGGCAGAGCGTGATGCAGGTGGGATCTGCTTGGTGAAACGCAATCAGGGGACTCAAATCTCCACAACAAAGCTCGATGCGTTGTGTGGTATGTTGATTCTTGCTTGCCAAAACGCGATGCAACGGGTGGAGAAAAATTCTTGCATATAGCCCATTGGTAGTAGTAGTAGAAGTAGTAGTAGAAGTAGTAGTAGTAGTAGTAGTAGTGGTAGTAGTAATAGTAGTACTAGTAGTAGTAGTAGTGGTACAGATTGTAGTTCCCAAACTCGGCAACCTCGGGACCAGCGCCGAGCCGAGTAATGGAATTTTCCGACTTTTATAACGTAGATATATTAAGGGGAAAAAAGCATGAAAATCACATGAACTTCTTCAAAAGGTCCATTTTCTCAGAAATAGTTAACACATTGTTCTTGCTTTTCTTTTCCCTTGCCCCAGTAGGTGTTCCTGGACGTTTGGGAGCCATAATACAATAACAGACCTGTAGAAGTACACAAAATAACAGTGTACACAACTCTACAGTCACAACACCACTGAACAATACAACAAACAAATCGGCGGGAGAAACCAAGCGGTCTGGGTTTTGGTGGCACCCAGCGGCCTAGTGTGGTGGCACCCAGCGGCCTAGTGTGGTGGCACCCAGCGGCCGACCCGGCAACTACGCCCAGGGTTTTGGGTGTTCTGCCGTGGTTTTGAAAATCCGGTACCATAGCCGAGTTTTGGGTGTTGCCGAGTTTGGGAACTTCAACCTGTAGTAATAATAGTAGTAGTAGAAGTAGTAAAATCAGGGCTTGAAAGCGAAATAATTTCTCAAACGGTTCGTTCCGATCAGAAACAGTATTATTAACGTTTAGTTTTTGTTCCTCCTCCAAACTTAACGTTCCTGAACCGGTTAGAACGTTATTCTCAAACCATGTAATGAATATGCTATTAGCCCTAATAAATAATAATGCCTGTACATGACTACAGTCTTATAGATGGTAATAAAGCCATACATTTCAGGTGCACAGTATCCAACAAAATAAAACCCTAGATGTCGTAAGAACTATATTATTATACTACTTAAATAAGGCAACACCTTTACATATACAATACAGGAAGCCTAGTGTAGGAGTATGCAATCTCAGTCCTCGTAAAGACATGAATCACTAATTATTTATTAATATTATATATGGTAAAACTATATTAATTCGTAATATCACCAGCCCACTAATTAAATAAACCTACTCCATGAAGTCAATGACTATATATTAATATATGGATATTAATCTAAGCATATTCTTAAAGCAAACTGCAGTATAATAGTTTAACGATTGCACGATTGGAAGGTGTAATAAAATAAGGGCACGTGATGCATATCACCAAGACATAAATTCATAATTATATAAGGTAAAAAATAGTTATTCACAAATACAATGACAAGTGGTGCCTAGACTACTATTTGAAACAAAACCACATGGTCAATTGCCAAGTGAACAAATGCAGTAGACTTAATTATGTATGTATGTACTACAGAGGCATTGACTTCCATCATTGGGTACTGGAAGTGACAATGGATTACTCACCAAATATGGCAGGGAACAAAAAAATAACCTTATTAACCGGTTACAGGGATTTCAAAATAGTGTTTTTGCTCCGGAACAGTAAACATGATCACGGTTGCGTTTCCGTTTTTGTTCCCAGCATAATTTAGTTCGTTTCGGTTTTCGTTTTCGTTCCCTTAAACCATTTCCAAGCCCTGAGTAAAAGACATTGATTATACTACTACTACTACTACTACTACTACTACTACTACCACTACTACTACTGTAGTGCCCCCCCCCCCCCCCCCTTTGGCTAGATGTTAATGTGAAGGGCGCCACAAACCTGGCCATTACGCTGCCACCACCACAATAAGTGGGAAAAAAAGAATAAAGATTTATAGAATATATGAGGATAACTGGGACTTAATGAACTGGGACTTAATGTTAACAGGGCTGCTTTATAATCATCACGATCAGTAATCACATCACAGCTCCAATGGTTTCACCAAAAACTCGCTCGAAATAATAACACCCGAAACGACTAACTTCTCATCCGGGCTTAACACAGACACAAAAGTTCCTATACTCAGTTATTAGGTACTCTACCTGTCTACATAAATAAACATGGAGCTACAATAGGGCCTGAGCTCTACATACTGGTGTCCAGGCTGGTCACTGCCTCCGCTCACTCAGCAACACACAAAGTATCGCCGCCATCACACACGTGGGTCAATTCAGGGTATCAAGCAGCACTCCGCTCAGCTCACTGTTCCAGGCACCAGACCCTGATAACATATCACAAGTTACAAGTCTGTCATGAACTAATCAATGCACCAGACATCCTTATAAGTCACACCGTCACTCACATACCTTCTTGAGGGTTGCAGGGGAAACACTCCCTCCCACACCAGTCCTCTGACAGGCTCGGCAAGAGAGAAGTATGTCTACCTGCTCCTTCCTTCCTCTTGCCGTGACGTCACCATGACTACGAGCATAAATATATGGCCGAAACCTATATCCAAATGAATCGGGACTGAGGAGTGAAGAAAAATTATTTTATTTAAGCCCTTCACTGCGGCTGTACAAATACGGTCTCTCAGCTATCTAAGGGATCACTGCGGCTGGTACATATAGGGTTTCTGTATTTAAGGGATCACTGCGGCTGTACAAATACGGTCTCTCAGCTATCTAAGGGATCACTGCGGCTGGTACATATAGGGTTTCTGTATTTAAGGGATCACTGCGGCTGGTACAAATACGGTCTCTCAGCTATCTAAGGGATCACTGCGGCTGGTACATATAGGGTTTCTGTATTTAAACTCCTTGATCAATGATATTGTGGGTAAATATTCGCTGTGATAGGCTTGTATGGCAACAGTGTCAAGTGTTGCGATATAATAGAACCTCTTTTTCTGCTTGCGTGAGTTAGTGTGACTAATAAGGTCAAGCGGTACAGTACGACGTGTTGACGCTGCCGCGCCCTCCACTTCAATGGCCAGGCTAAATAGTCAAGATGGTCAACATATTCTTGATGGATATAAAACAGAAGTATGAATGAATGAATGAATGCATGAATGAAGCATTTATGTACCAAAATAAGCTGTATTATGTTGAGTAGTAAGTGGTTTCATTGTGCGTCTGGCAGCACGGGCACGGCCCTGTTGCTGCACTCTGACGTAACTCTTCACTTAGCTGGTAGCCTCCACCAAGACCAAACATAGATTTTCTGGTATGGAATGAGCATCCTATTCATTTAGGCACTTTAAAATATGATCAGTAATTATTTTATATTTTAATTAAACCTGCCGCACAGGGGGGTAGGCCTATGAATTTGATATCCGCAGTGAAGGGGTTAATAACTGGCTATAAATATCTATTACTTTACTCTCACCACTCAGTGTAAACTTTTTGTCAATCGTGAGTCACAGGATTTACCCATTTTCTCGCGTCACATGACTTCACCCCCCCCCCCCCCCCCCCAAAAAAAAATTCTTGTTCCTCAGTCCTTGATCACACATCCTACCAGATATCTAGCTAAGTACAACAGAAAACAGTAACATATATACAACAACATATCATGACTCCTCTCCTTTTAAATTCACATCTGGGTTTTCTATCCACCCAAAAAAAATATATATAAGTTGGACATTACAATTCTCAAATGAACTTTACAAAACCATAATTAAGTGGTAATGCATTCTTAATGTCTTCCCCTCCCTCACCAAGAGCAGATGTAGCCAGTTTGGGGATACATAATCAATGTCATGACTTTACTCCACCTTCTCACTTCATCTACTTACTTAGGCCGAAGCCATATAGAGTCACAACTGGACTCCTCCCTCTAGTCTGTAAGGGTTGTTCCTTTACCCCACTAAACCTAGGCACAGGCACGTAGGGAGAAATCACCACTGGAATTTCTCCCTACCCTTCCGTCACTTGGGATAAGGCTCACCTCCTTATTGAGGCCTACACTCCTGCGTCAATCACCCAACCAGCAAAGCTCAGAGCCAAGCACACCCTCGGATCTGACGACATCCTTTGCGGGTCTAGTGTATAGTGTAATCTATGTACACCCTCTAAGGTTACCATTCTCCTAACCTTTACAAATTGGTCTAGGGGACTTTCATCAAAATATCTCTCACTACAGATGACTTCTTACCATCTGTCATTAACATTCCTCCACGTATCTCCTCACTGGCCCCCTCTCTCTAGGTGGTGGTGGTTCAAGTTCCTCCTCAACTATTACTACTTCTGCTGGCTCCAACAACCAGCCATCTTGTCCTATATATTGCTTTATTGGTTCGGCCGCTCTCTCTACACGTACGCCGTCAAATATATTTTCTAACACCTATGCACCACCATCTCGCAATACTTCCACCACTTTGTACGCTCCCAACCCCTTCACCGAGAGTTTTCTGTGGGTGCCCGGCTCAAAGCGTTCTCTTTTCACCCACGCCAATTCATCTTTCTCCAACCTCTCGTTTTTCCTTTTCACATTAGCTTTCTCCCGCCATTGTCTACCTCTCTCCAAATGTGTTCTCTTGATGATTTCGTGTGCCACTTCTGTTGCCTCCTCTGAATCAATTTGTGGTAACTTCACACTACTCAACCAACCTTGGAGCGTATGGGGAAAAGAAAGCATAGAAAGGTTGGGTAGCCATTGTCTCATGCACTGCACTATTCAACACTCTTTGGGTTTCTAAGAGATAACTGGGCCATCTATTGGGATAACCCTTGCACAGGTTAGAGAGAATTGTTTTCATTGTTCGGTGCATCCTTTCAGAGATACTATTACCTTGTGGATGATAAGGCGTGGTGTATCCTAACTGTATTTCACATGAGTCACACAATTCTTTAAATTGCTGAGATGTAAATTCCTTAACATTATCTAACAACAAGGTATGTGGTGCTCCAAATACACTAATATATTCCCTAAAATTCTTACATACTTCCTCGGTCATCCTAGTTCTTAATTTATAAAACGCAGTAAACCTACTATAATGATCTATTATGGTTAATACACAGCGGTATCCGTGGGCTCCCGTTCCCATGTCTGTTATGTCTATGCTTATCCTCTCTAGAGGTTTACTTACTGACGGTAATTCTTGCCATTGTTGTTGGAGTCCACGACTACCCTTATGCTGTTGACAGGTTAAACAGTTCCTCACATATTCTCTCACATCCGTTTTTAAGTTGGGCCAAAGACTACTCTATACTGGACTTGCTACTCATTTTGGGCTATTTCCAGTGGAGGCCAGTGCCGCGATTCCTGACATTTGCGAACATCACTCCCATTTCCCTTGCTATGGTTTATCAGTATAAATGATATACCGTTATCTTCGTAAATGTTTGTTCTATAATATTATCAAATAAAAAACTGTAAAATACACTAAAGAAATGCCATTATGAGAGAGTGAAGAAATTAGCATGAACTTAATATTAAATTCACTTCTTCCCATTTAAATTTTCAGAAAATTTTTTACATGAAACAATTAATAGAAGGGGAATGTTTTTAGCTTTCCTTGAAAATTTTTCGTTTTCTGATAAATGAATTAGAACCATCAAAAATTATGTTAACTAAATAAGAAACCCTCTAATGGGGAAAATTACCCAATTGATTAGTCATGTATTTAGTTAACGCAAATTTTTTGCATGGTTTTCAATTCATTTTCAAAAACGAATATAGCAAGGAAGCAAATAAAATTCCGTTTCTATTGATATTTCATGTCAAAAGACTTTTTACAAATAAAAAAACTTTTTTAAAAACGAAAAATTTAAAATGGCATGATTGAATGAATATAAGTTCTGCCTATTTCTTCAGCTCAAAGGGAATTTCCTTTAGTGTATTTACATTTTTTATTTGATAATATTATAGAACAATCTTTTAAAGAAAACAGTGTTCTTTTATACTGAAAACTATAAGAGTCCCGTCGTGCACGGCCACTCTGCCTTCTCCCCCCCTGGCCCCGGGGGCCCATGAACCTGGCCAGAGCCATGTAGTCCGGCCGCTAAGGACCAGATTTCAAAGGAGGGGGCCCTCCCGGGATAAAAGCCCAAATTTTGTTCAGGCATTCTACGGGGTCCAGCTATATTTTGAGAGGGGAGACAACGATCCATTACTCAGAAGCCTCTTACCATTTTTGTGATAAAGGCTATTTTCACTTAGAAAAATCTTGATAAAAATAAAGATTCCCCCTTTAATGCAAAAGAAAATATTCCGTATATGCAATCATCCACTATTTTGTTTTTTTTTTCCCCCTTCCTTATTTTAAAGATCAATTTTTAAAAATTTTTAAACCAAAAAAACCGTTCTTTACAATGGAATTTAGGCTTCATGTATGACCTGAATTTTTGAGTAGTATGATAGATAGAGTATTAGACTAAGTAGAACATACGAAGTCAGTGTTGACAGAGCTCACACCCCATCCATGACCCAATTAAGAAAAAAAATTCCCCCTGTTCAAATGCCAACACCAAAAAACAAAGAGTAAGCGGGTCGGACAATGTCTATCTAAGGATGACGTGGCCCTTTTTTTTCCCGTCCTACATGTCACACACCCGTATGGGGACCTGGACACCTTCTTCAAGCTGAGAATCACCCAACCCCCTTCTTTGGCTGAAGGGGGAACTGCAAAAGGGGAAAGAAGTCCGTCTCACCAACATTCTGCCCAAAGACCAAGAAGAACCCCTGGCTCATTTGATGTTAGAGGCTCGATGGTGCTGCTGTGGTAAAAACCTCCTCCCATGCTGGCATCCTACATTTCGATTATGCAAGTGGAGTGTTTTTTCCCACATCATAGGCAACGGGAAAAACCTCTATGGAGTAATGTGGTAGGGGACAGGTACCGGAAAACATTCAAAGAATCAACCAGAGGAAAGGGGGGAAGGTGTACAAAAGGGGAGGGGCGGCCAGACCAAGGTCCCACAAATTGGCCCGATTTCCTGCGTGACCCACAAAAAAGGTAAACTCTTCCCTTCCTATCAGAGAGATTGTATCCCTACCTCCCAGAGGAAACAGGTCTTTGCAACATCTGGGGCCTCTGTAGTCTGCAGTGGGGGACTGACCCACTCGATGCCCCATGTGGGGCCCGAAGAGGCAGACCAAAATTGTGGGCCATCTACAAGATCCCTAGAGAGTGGATGCCCCCACATGCTTGGTACCACCGTGGATACTGACGTTCTTGTCATCCTCTCGGGGAAGTATCACTTTCCCCACCAGAAATATCCATCGGGGTGACCCTGGGTCCCCCTTCGGCAGTGGCAAAAACTTCCTTTTCCACACTCAATGCCATCTGTAGTACTCTGGGCAAAGAAATCCCACCGCGCTACCAGTGTTCCCATTTTACGGGTGTGATAACGACTTCTTCTTTCGGAAAAGGGGGGAAAAGTCGGGTTTGGGAAGCTGGGGTGCCTATACCGAAGTCCAAAAAATTTCCCTTCAACTTCATCGTAGAACATCCACATGCACAAATCACCGGGGTTGCCAGGGGTTCCAGATGCGAACGTTTCACATCGTTATATATGACAAGACCCCGGGCCCCCCTGGTGTCGGTGAAAGAAGCAAAAAAGAACTGTTCTGCCAGAAAAACAAACGATGGGGAACTTCCCCCAAATCAACAGGCCCTGCTCGCACCCAAAAAAAAGGTCGTTACCAGCTGGCATCTGGGGCAACCTTCACCGGCCCAACAACAGACACCAAATGTAAGGCTGCGGGTTGGAAAATGGTGCAGAAACAAAGTCCTGGGTTCCTGTCTGGACTCGCAGCCTGCGGGAGCAAAGGCTGTAAATGAACTTGTGAAGTTGCCGCAAAATGCTGCGGTTGTGGCGGGGGAAAGTTCATGCAAAAAAGCCAGCTGGAAATGCACCGAAAGTGCGCTGCAAATTGAGAAGTAGACCATAATTACAATTATGAATCTACCCGCATTGTGTACTGGTGCTTAACAAAGACTGGCTTCCTGCAGCTTCCGGAAAAACATGATTGTTGTTTAAAGACTTAATGAATACTTATTTTTCATAAAGCCCGTCAGTAGATTAAACCCCTGCATTTTTTTAATTGAAGGAGTATTTTTAAATTTGTGTTTTGCTAATAAAATCATGGCATTTTGCGATGTCCGCAGGGGAGTTTAAAATCTAATAAATATTAATTTTGTTTTTTTGACAGCCATTGGGAAAATTTGTTCTGGAGTTTTTAAAAAATAATAATAAGATAAAATTGCATCAATAAACATTATCCCTTTTGCTATTTTTTTAAAAAAAAAACCCTTTTCCCTAATTTCCACATGCGGAAATGTCAAAATAATAAAGAAGCGTTCCTTATAGCCATCTGAGTGATGGGATCATTTGTCTCCCCTCTCAAAATCATAGCTAGGAGCCTGTAGAGTGCCTGAAAAAATTTTGGTGCTTTTATCCGGCATGTCCCCATCATTTCACTAAGCTGCCGGACTAATGGGACTGAAGGTACAGATATAACTTCCTAAATCACTGCCTATTTTCCTGTCTTTCCATTTAACCCTTCGCGCCCAGATCTTTCCTTGGCTATATAAAATTGTCTGTTGTTAGCCATAAAATTACGAAAAGTAACTGAATATACCAAATTATTTAGTGGACAAGGCTACTAAACAGGTCATAGCTATAAAACATTGCTTACACTCACTACAAATCGTCTAATGGTACACAAATTCATTCACTGACTCCCTCATTCATTCATTCACTGACTCAACCTTCCTTTCCTTGACCTTCCTGGCCACTCTTTACTCATTTACCCAAGAAAAAATCCTTCACATCACCTCTATGTAAGTCTCGCAGCCTCTTGTAGCTTCCTTATTTTCTCATGTTCTTATGTTCTATCACCCACTCCGTCCTTGCCCTGCAGGTACGGTGGCATGGTGGCGCGTCGGGCGGCAGTCACCATGCAGAGGGCCTATCGCCGCTACGCCATGTACAAGAAGTTCCGCTCCATCACGGCCACGGCCAAGGCGCAGGAGAAGCGACTGGCCCGGCGCTTCACGGTGGACATGCCGGAGTGGGGCGACGGGCCTTCCAACCAGCAGTTCCACGACGCCTGTAACGAGTTTGATCAACTGCAACGCAACATTAGTGGCACAGGTGAGGCCTTGGTGCTGTGGGGAAGCTGTACTGGCTGCTGTGTTAATGTTTAGTGGCACAGGGGAGGCCTTGACACTGGGGGGAAGCTGTACTGGCTGCTGTGTTAATGTTACTATTGTTAGTAATTATATTAATTATAAACTTATATATTTACTATAACGCATTCAGGTCACAACTTGTTTCTCACACAGCCACACTTACCCATCAAAAGTTATTGTCAATGGATGGATCTACAATTGTATCCCCGGCATTTCCAATTATCTTGCGGAAAAAATATTTCCGGATTTCTGGCTGCTCAAAAATATTCCAAAATTGTCGAAAATCTGGTTTTTGTTATTTTGCCGCAAAACTATGAGTCGTAAGAAAACTTATGGAAGTAACAAAGGTTCATCTTGAGGTGTTCCACAGGATGCAATAATCGGCTTGTCAAAACACCTCATGGTTGTCGAGAAAAAAGATATTTTGTATAAATGTACGAATAAGCTATTTTCTCGGTTATTTACCAATCAATATTTTTTTGCTTTACACCAAATGATAGCCCTTGATATACTTCATGTTTACCTATATTCATATTGCATCTATCTGTCATAGTTTTTTAATTATTGAAAAAAACGTGATTTTCAAAAAAAATCAAGGCATACACCTTGCAAAATTTTCAATATTTTTTGAAAAATAGATTTGCTTGAAAATTAGTTCCTAGCAGTTATCGGGCATGCTGAACACGAATCTGTAGTCAGTTTTCAGTTACAATGATTAGAAGTCCCTATTTCAGCCAATTCACAATGACATGATACTTCCAGATATTCCTTAAAAAACACAAATTAGACAAAACTTACTACAAGACATAAAAATATGATAGGCATTGCTAGATTAATCATGACTTCAATACAACGATCAGTATTAATAATATTATTATTAATCCCTATTTGAGCCACCCATGCGATTGTCAAAGTACTTATAAAAACCTAGGAATGCTATAGCAATCCTGTAGGACTGCTAATGCCCTTCCATGACTCCTGTAGGATGCGTGAAGGAGCGAAGAGGCCCGTGAAGGACTCTGAAGGATTGTATACAAAGCGAAGGATACTTAAAAAAAATAGTTCTTCCTCCTCCCATTTCCTCTCCTCCCTTTCTTCTCCTCCTCTCCTCCCTTCCTTGTCCCACCTCCTTCCTCCTCCTCCCCCTCTCCCCTCCTTCCTCCTCCTCGTCCCTCCTTCCCCTTCCTCCTCCTCTCCCTCCAGCCTTCTTCCTCCGCCTATCATATTTATACGATAATTATAAATGATCATATATCAGATCACGCTGGGCAGCCGCAGCACCGCATGGGAGAGCTCGGACTCCCACTAGTAAGGCTAAGGATAATTCAAACTTGCTCGAATTATGGAAAGTTATTGATAAATTTGAACTGGTCTGAAACAGGTCGAATTATCTGAAGTTTGAATTATACGCGTTTGATTTAGAGAAGGTTGACTGTATTCTGATTTCTTACCATGGAAGAAAATTTGTTGAGGGTTCCATGGCCCCCTTGGCGTGCCCCTGAGTGTTGGGGGTTCCATGGCCCCCTTGGCGTGCCCCTGAGTGTTGAGGGTTCCATGGCCCCCTTGGCGTGCCTCTGAGTGCACCCCTGATTCAGATCACCCAAATAGGAGCCTGTGACCGAGAAATCTTTGTTCCTTCCGCAGTGTACAGTGAAGGGCGTCGGCCGGCGAGATCCATGTCCATGCGAGACACCCCGCGCACCGCCCCGTCCACCACCAACACCACCACCACCACCACCACCGCAACCACCACCACCACCACACGCCACCACCAGGACAACTACGACCTGAATGACGCGTTGGCCACCCTCACCCTCAGTGACACCTCCCTCTACTGTCACGCCTCTGCCCTGTCGCCCCTCACGCCCACCTCCGCCCACACCTCCACCAACACCCACGTCAGGAATGGCTCCGGGGACTACCAGGGACACCAGAATGACCGGGAACTCAAGTATTTCTCCGAGGACAGTGGACTGGTGGGTGGCGCGGGGATTTCTCTGTTTTTTTTGCATTTTTGGAGGAAGTATGCTTAGGAAGTATGCTTAGGAAGTATGCTTAGGAAGTATGCTTAGGACAGAAGCTTAGGAAGTATGCTTAGGACAGAAGCTTAGGACAGAAGCTTAGGAAGTAGGGATTTGATTAACGTGTCAAAAATGTCCTTTTACCAAACCTCATTTTATCGAGAATCACAAAAATAGGTTCTTGGCATTTTTTGTGTGTGAAATTTTTTTGTCATTTCACTTGAGTAAGAGACTGGCGGCTAGCGGACATTTTTTTTTTTCTTTTTTTTTCCCCTTAATTTGTCCCTTAAGATGTAAATAATGTGTCCTGAAAGTCTTTAGAATAAGTGTAGAATAAGACTGTATAGATAGGGGACATAGAACACTGTAATAGGGGTTATACAGGGATTATAACACTTAAATAGAGATATATATATATAGCAATAATAAAAGGTTGTATAATAAATAATAATTGTGATCCCCAGGGGAGCCAGGAGGGCGTAGGAGGCAACCGGCTGGGCGTGGCAGGCCGGCGCTCTACCAAGTCGACCAGCGGCAAGAAAGTGCCACCGGAAGTGCCGAGACGGACCTCCTCCATCAAGTCTTGCAGCGAGAGCAGTGGCAGTGCCGAGAGGTGAGTGATGTCTGTCCTGCTTGAGATACATGATTGTTAGGCATGTGTTGTGTATCTCCCTTATGTTCCTATGTCTGTCTGGTCTCACGTGTTTGTAGCGAGTTTTTAGTCTTGTCACAGAGCCGTGTTATTGTAAAACTTGGGATTATTTGATTATTGTTAAGCATGAGACGGCACCTGGAACTGTCGCCGATGGGAACTCTGGCCGCCGTCGTCGAGTGTTCCAATGCTTGCTATTACAGGACCCAATATATACGTTTAATCAAGTGTTACCCGTGTTTCTGCATTCAGGGATGTAATACTATCGTTAGCTTGATCAGTTAGGTTAAGTTAGGTGCCAATGTCCAGGTTAAGTTAACATTTCCACGTCGACGAGAGTTCCAGGTTGGTGTTTCGGCGAGAATTCCCACCGGCGACAGTTCCATAAACCTTCTTTAGTCTTGTCACCGAGCCGTGTTATTGTAAAACTTGGGATTATTTGATTATTGTAAGACATGAGAGAGCACCTTTGTCCCTTGTGTCATGTTTACTGCACGTTTTTCATAGTCTATCTCTTATGTCTTGTCTCCAAACTGCAGCCAAGTGTTAGAGGCTATTTTTGTTATTAGGGTCAAAATGCAGTCAGGAAGCCACGCCCCCTGCCTGCCCTTCTATTCTACGGGGCAGCTGATTGGTGCATTCCTCGTATCATCACTACCCATCACAATATCTTCACTACTTAACAGCAGCGTGACCACTGGACACAGCAATCTTCACTACAGAGGGTGGCTAAAACAGAAATCCCTTTGTAGTGAAGATTGCTGTCCAGTGGTCACGCCGCTGTTAAGTAGTAAAGATATTGTGATTGGTAGTGATGATACGAGGAATGCACCAATCAGCTGCCCCGTAGAATAGAAGGGGAGGCAGGGGGCGTGGCTTCCTGACTGCATTTTGACCCTAATACAAAAAATAGCCTATAGTTACCAGTCCTGTGTCACTGGTCTCTTGGTCGCCTTGTAACACCTGGAGTAGTTTTAGCAAGTTACTTAAATCACAGAACTTCTTTTTACATACATTATTTTAGAGTTTCCTCCTTTATTTCAGTCCTTATGATCATTTTAATACATTATTTGAGTCCTTGGTGTTCAGTGTTATGCCTTTTTTCCTGCAGTGTTGTCAGGAAGTCACGAAAGAACACTGTTTTTTAGTCCTTGGTGTTCAGTGTTATGCCTTTTTTCCTGCAGTGTTGTCAGGAAGTCACGAAAGAACACTGTTTTGAGTCCTTGGTGTTCAGTGTTATGCCTTTTTTCCTGCAGTGTTGTCAGGAAGTCACGAAAGAACACTGTTTTGAGTCCTTGGTGTTCAGTGTTATGCATTTTTTCCTGCAGTGTTGTCAGGAAGTCACGAAAGAACACTGTTTTTTAGTCCTTGGTGTTCAGTGTCATGCCTTTTTTCCTGCAGTGTTGTCAGGAAGTCACGAAAGAACACTGTTTTTTAGTCCTTGGTGTTCAGTGTCATGCCTTTTTTCCTGCAGTGTTGTCAGGAAGTCACGAAAGAACACTGTTTTTTAGTCCTTGGTGTTCAGTGTTATGCCTTTTTTCCTGCAGTGTTGTCAGGAAGTCACGAAAGAACACTGTTTTTTAGTCCTTGGTGTTCAGTGTCATGCCTTTTTTCCTGCAGTGTTGTCAGGAAGTCACGAAAGAACACTGTTTTGAGTCCTTGGTGTTCAGTGTCATGCCTTTTTTCCTGCAGTGTTGGTGTGAGTCATGCCGAGCAATGCCACCCCCTCTCCCTCACTCCTCCTTCCTCCACCCCCTCCTCCCTCACCTCTGAAGGGGGACATAGCGATAGGGGCGCCCTCAGCAGGTAACGGAGGGCTTGTCGTGAGGCAGGACTTCTTCTTGTGGCCTTTGACGCTTTAGTATTGCTGCTTCAACTTGGCCTCCTTGGTTAACCCCTTCACGCCCAAATCTTTCCTTGGCTATATAAAATTGTCTGTTGCGAGCCATAATGTAACGATAAGTCACTAAATATACCAAGTTAGTTAGTGGACATGGATACTAAACAGGTCATAGCTATAAAACATTGCTTATAGTCACTCAAAATCGTCTAATGGTACCCAAATTACCATGGAAATTACGTTCTGGGCCTCAAGGGGTTAACTCACTTGTCTTGTAACTTCCCTTGCTAGAATGCTGGGCTTACTAGGGCTTTGCTAGACTAAAGTTACTAATACCTTGACATAACTTTAGTGCAGTAGTAGTAATAATAATAATAATAATAACAATGATTTTATTATCGCCCGGAGGCATATAGACAAAAAGCAACAACAGCAAGACAGAGTTACCTGAAGTACTGGAGCAGATCAAAATATACGTAATATAGGCATAGTACCAACCTCCTCCTCCTCCTCCTCCTCCTCCTCCTCCTCCTCCTCCTCCTCCTCCTCCTCCTCCTTCTTCTTCTTCTTCTTCTTCTTCTTCTTCTCTTCTTTTCTTTCTTCTTCTTCTTCTTCTTCTTCTTCTTCTTCTTCTTCTTCTTCTTCTTCTTTTCTCTTCTTCTTCTTTCTTCTCTTCTTCTTCTTCTTCTTCTTCCTCTCCTCCTCCTGCTTCCTCTTGCACCTCCTCCTCCTCCTCTTCCTTCTCCTCCGCCTCTCCTCCTCCTCCTCCTCCTCCTCCTCCTCCTCCTCCTCCTCCTCCTTATATTAGGGGACATGGTATCCATTGTGTGCTTGATCAAGGGGTTGCAAGACTACTACAGCTCCTTACCTTGCCTTGAGATCGTGTTGCTACAGTACTCTCAGCCTGATGGGATGTTGGAGTGAGGACATTAGGTTGTTTATCCAGGAATGGTTTACTAGAAGGCTATTTCTTTTATTAGGGTCAAAATGCAGTCAGGAAGCCACGCCCCCTGCCTCCCCTTCTATTCTACGGGGCAGCTGATTGGTGCATGCCTCGTATCATCACTACCCATCACAATATCTTCACTACTTAACAGCGCGTGACCACTGGACAGCAATCTTCACTACAAAGGGATTTCTGATTATGTCACCCTCTGTAGTGAAGATTGCTCTGTCCAGTGGTCACGCCGCTGTTAAGTAGTGAAGATATTGTGATTGGTAGTGATGATACGAGGAATGCACCAATCAGCTGCCCCGTAGAATAGAAGGGCAGGCAGGGGGCGTGGCTTCCTGACTGCATTTTGACCCTAATAACAAAAATAGCCTATAGTTGGATATTTAATGACTGTTTGTATTGGCTGTGTCTCTTAGCTTGTGTTCAGATCTTAACCTCATTTTAATTCATATTCTAAGTGTTGTGTGTGTGTGTGTGTGTGTGTGTGTGTGTGTGTGTGTGTGTGTGTGTGTGTGTGTGTGTGTGATGGTTTCTCTTGTAGTGTTGATGTCTTGTATGCCTTGTATAGTGCATGCCTAGTAACCCCTTCACACCCAAATCCTTTCCTTGGCTATAAAAAATGGTCTGTTGTTAGCCATAAAATTACGAAAAGTCACTGAATATACCAAATTAGTTAGTGGACAAGGATACTAAACAGGTCATAGCTATAAAACATTGCTTATAGTCACTACAAATTGTCTAATGGTACCCAAATTACCATGGAAATTACGTTGTGGGTCTCAAGGGGTTAAGGACACAACTAATACTGGATGTAGAATTGCCTAACTCTAGTCTGTAGCCAGTAGTCAGTAACAAATCAAACACTTCCTTTGACAAAACAACTTTATTATATCAAGAATACAAAATTGTCCGTAACTTTCATATTTACATCGATGTTAATGTAGCTTCCAATTAGCTATAAGAATCACTCATAGTCTTAATGAGTCTACAGCCTTTTAGTAATGTCTATAATAATAATTACATTGTGATAAAGATTATAGGCTGGGCCAAAAAAAACAAGTTGTTCAGAATTTAATGTAAGTTTCCTAAAAGTTGTGAGTGAGTGTCAGGAACACAAAAATGTAAATTTGGTAAAAAAAAATTGACGTCTTACGGTAAGACAGTCTGTTACCGTGGAAACCATTACCGACAACTACACAAAATGCCTAAAATAATGATTTATCACGCTTTGAATGACCCTCAGAGATGCTGCTGGTACCAAATGATGCAGAATTGAAAGCCAAAGATGATATGACAACTAGACAGTGGGTGTGATACAATTCAATAAAAAATATTTGCAAAAAACTCATTTTTGTTTCAGATTTTGTGTATAAAATTCAAACTTTATGTAATAATAGGCATATTTGTTTTCTAATTGCTGGTCCTCACTTCTAAAGGCATGAATACCAAAACCAAGACCTTGCTGTGGCTCTTTGACAAGTGTCCCCCCATCTTCAGTGTACCAGGAAACCATGGATTCACTGGCCCTTATCCACCAACAGGGGAACAGGTTCTTCTTCAGTACCATGGGTATCATAAACAACTGCAGCAAGCCAGCCATCTTCAGTCTAGCGCATTGGATGCCGCCAGACTTGTAACAAAGGACTTGCAGGACTGGTGGGTAAATACTGGTATTACCCTTAAATCGTGGCAAGCGATAGAGCAGATGATCCTTACAGATATTGAGGAGTACAAACTAAGGAAGAGTAAGAGGAATAGGACAACAGATACAGAGACCAAGAAAAGGGAGGAGTTTTTGGCAAACACGAGGCAGACATTTTGGATTGTTCAACCCGAGTTTGAGAAGAGACTGGCAGCAAAACAACAGCTGGAGAAGCAAGACCAGACAGATAAGGAAGACTGGTTGTACCTGGAAGGTGTACGTGGGGTTACTCGCACCGCAACTCTGGGCCCACGCGATCAGAAACTAGCAAAAAGGCAGAAGCGCAAGTTTCTTGATCAGCAGGCAGCGCAGGAGAGAAAAGCTAAGGATTGTCTACGCTCTGCCACTGCTGCCCATAGTGCAGATGCCGTAGAAGAAAGTCACGACCCTGAGTCTGAAGATTCCACTGAGATACCAATGCACACTGTTTCTGTGTCACTCCCTAAGGTCAGCAAGAAGATGGAAAGTGTTCCTATGGAGGCCTGCTTCATTGCTGACAAGTACGCAATCTCGAATAGGGCGGTGACAGAACTGGCTGCTGCCTTTCGTAAAGATGGAGGGAAGAACCTTGAGGAGTACAACCTGTCTGTGAACACAACGGGAAGGAGGAGACAGTCTGCAAGGCTTGAGAAGGCGGCAGATATTACTAAGTGGCAACTTGGCGATATCACTTCCAAGATGTATGCACTACACTGGGATGGGAAGCTGATCAAGTCCCTAATGCATGTGGGCAAGGACATGGAACGAGTGGCGGTGATACTGACAGGGACGGATGGCCAGGAAGTTCTACTATCAATTGTTGGGATGGAAGGGAGGTCAACTGCTGAAAATGAGGCAGCAAAGATTATTCAGGTGATTATTCAGTATTATTTTGTATTTTTTTGTATTATTAACTCACTCACATTTGTTATCGTTATTTATTCCACTCGCATAATCGACTCAGCTTCGCTTCGTTGATTACTGATCGTGTAATAAATAACGATAACAAATGCTCGTTCATTGATTAACTGTATATTAGCGTGTGTTAGTCACCTTATTCTATTTATTTTCTTTCCAGGTCCTCAATGACCATCCACTGGACACATCCCGGATAGGTGCTCTTGTCTTTGATACAACTGCAGTGAACTCTGGGGTCTGGAGTGGAGTCGTCGTAAGACTGGAGACAGAGTTTGGTAGAAGTCTTCTGCAACTGGCATGTAGACACCACATCCATGAGTTGATTGGGGGGGCATCTTGCTCAATTGTGTATGGCCCAACCACAGGACCCAATGAACAGCTGTTCAAGCGACTGGTGAACAATTGGAGCGAATTGAACCACAACAACTACACATTGGTCGAGGTGACTGCTCCACAAAGAGAGTTGACGGGCTATATACATAACACCATCACCTTCCTTCAGACATGGATCGAGAACAGCACCAAGGAGACACTTCGACATGACTACCTGGAGCTGGCAGAACTAACACTGCTGTTTCTTGGAGGGACCGTCCCTGCCGGTCGGAGATCCATCACCATCAAAGCGCCTGGGGCATTCCATCACGCCCGTTGGATTAGCAAGACTTTGTACACGTTTAAGGTGGCACTCTTTCGATGCCAGCTTGGGGATGTATATGCACCCGAAGAATTGGAAGACATCACCAGTCTTGCTGTATTCTTGGCAATCTTCTACACGAAAGCATGGTTAACGTGCACGAGTGCTGCCGATGCACCATCGAATGACCTGGCACTAATGAAGAACCTCCTCAAGGCAGAGGCCAGTATCAGCAAGGACCCAATGAAGTGGCCTGCCAAATTTCTCTCCTTTGTCGTTCCGGCCAGACAGAAGCTACAAAACCATTTGTGGTATCTCTCAGAGAGATTGGTCTCTTTGGCACTGTTCTCGGACCGAACATCATCTGACAAACAGACGATGAGAAAGGCTATGCTGAGGTACCATGACGCGACAGACAGTCCACAGACAAGAAAACAGGAGATGCCAGCCTCACATCAATTGGGCAGTAAAGCCCTCAAAGACTTCATTGGACATGACTCTTGGAGCATGTTTGAGCTCTTGGGTATTGACTCCAGCTTTGTCAAGCTCCCCGTTGCACAATGGACCACCTCGGACAACTACCGTCATGGCAAGAAAGTTGTGGCCAACCTCCCTGTTGTCAATGACGCAGCAGAGCGGGCACTAGGACTCGCCACAGATTTGAACACAAACAAGGCCCCCAAATCTGAAGAGCAGCTCCAGGCACTATACAGAGTTGTGAAGGGTGTCCGAGAGAAGCTGCATGGACTGGCAACGTCAACTGAGGTTGTGACAAAAAAGTCACTGGCCTCCATTTCGTACAGTTGGGACTAATATGAGTGTGTATTGTATGAGTGTGTATTGTGTACTGATCTTACTTAGAAGTAATTGACTTCCATTGGTAGATTTCGGGATAACTAATTTTTATTTTGTTCAATAATTGACCATAAATGTGAAGAAAATGTGTTTTTTTATTTAAAAGTGGAATTAATTGTTTCACAGACATTGTGTATATGTTCTATGCTCTTTGGCTGTCTTTTCTGCATATTTTGGTACCAACATGAACCCTGACGGTCATTCACAGCCTGAGAAATCATCAATTTAGTCAATTTGTTGTCTTGCCGGAAACGGTTGCTATGGTAACGGACTGTCTGACCGTAAGATGTCATTTAAAAATAAATTTTTTATCATGGGTTTGTTCCTGATACCCAATCACAACTTTTAGGTGACTTACAACCTTGTAGTATAAATTCTTGAAAATAACCCCTTTTCTGGCCCAGCCTATTAAAGAACTCATCACAAGACATATTCCTCCAACGACAAGACCTATCATATTTATAGGGTAGTCAATGATTGGCATGGACTCAGTCGACAGGTAGTTAGTGCAGAGTCATTAGGGAGCTTTAAAGGGAGGCTGGACAGTGTTATGGATGCAGTAGTAGTAGTAGTAGTAGTAGTGGATGTAGTAGAAGTCATTAGGGAGCTTTAAAGGGAGGCTAGACAGTGTTATGGATGTAGTAGTAGTAGCAGTAGTAGTAGTAGTAGTAGTAGTGGATGTAGTAGAAGTCATTAGGGAGCTTTAAAAGGAGGCTGGATAAATTCATGGATGGGGATGAAAGGTGGATGTAGGTAGTGTTAAGTGACAGGAACTAAGTACCTTGTGTAGGTCTCGCGGCCTCTTGTAGCTTCCTTATGTCCTCGTGTTGTTATCCGAGACGTAATGTGATATTCCCGGGCAGGTCGGCTGACAATGGTTCCCTGTCCAGCGTGCAGTCCTCCGGCTCGAACTCCTCGCTCTCCCAGTCCACCTCGGACCGCGCCACTCCGCTCTCCACCCACGACCAGCCAGACAATGCGGACTACATGCCAACCTCTCCTGTCTGGAAGCGTAAAACCCCAGTAAGTTTATGGAGGGTGTTGTGGTGTAGCCAGATACTTGTGCTCGTATTCGTAGTCACATACCATGATTGCTGGTGGTAATTGCTATGATTTTGTTCCATTTCTACTCAGTCAAAATGATTCCCTTGATCTTGTAGCTGCCATGGAAAGTACTAGAGCAATCCTACAGTGCTCCTATTGCAATCACAACAGAGATCTTGTAGCTGCCATGGAAAGTACTAGAGCAATCCTACAGTACTCCTATTGCAATCACAACAGAGATCTTGTAGCTGCCATGGAAAGTACTAGAGCAATCCTACAGTACTCCTATTGCAATCACAACAGAGATCTTGTAGCTGCCATGGAAAGTACTAGAGCAATCCTACAGTACTCCTATTGCAATCACAACAGAGCTGGCATGACATATTGATTTAATTAGGACAAGACAAAAAGTGAACAATGACCACGTACAATGATGGTATGTGACTACGAATACGGGCATCTGTGTTTAGGTGTAAGAGGTAATAAGTAATGAGAGGTGATGATAGTATTCCTGCTTCAGCCTGTGTTTGCTTGTCACTTATCCACTCCTTTGTCTCACCTCTGTCCTAAGTGTTGATGTCAATGCTGGATCTTCTAACAACTCTCTATTTCAATGCCTGGCAATGGCTGGTGATCTATATAATAATTCATCAACAATTCCAGGGTTGCAGAAATTATGATCTCAGACATAATTAAAATCCCTGAACTGACCAGGACGGAGGGAAACATGACTTGACTCGTAAATAGAAGACTTGACTCAATCCACATTTATAGTAAGCTAAAACAGAGACTTCCTGCTTTATCACCTAACTTGACTCACAGACCATGACTCTTAAACAGAAAACTGACTCAATCCACATTTATAGTAAGCTAAAACAGAGACTTCCTGCTTTATCACCTTACTTGACTCACAGACCATGACTCATACACAGAAAACTGACTCAATCCACGTTTATAGTAAGCTAAAACTTCCTGCTTTATTGATCTGACTTGACTCATAGACCATGACTCACAAACAGAAGACTGACTCAATCCACATTTATAGTAAGCTAAAACGGACTCTACCTGCTTATCAACCTGACTTGACTCATAGACCAACACTGGCTTGACTCATAGACCAACACTGACTTGACTCATAGACCAACACTGGCTTGACTTGTGATGCAAAACCTACCTTGACATGAATGAGGTAAGATCGACGCATCCTTACAGTGAAGAACGCAGCCTCCAGCGTCCTCGAGCCCCCCAGCCCCCGCCGCATGCCCCTGCAGAAGAACTCCGGCTGTCTGTTCCTGGTGCAGCAGTTTTGGGCCATGCTGGTCAAGAAAGTCCTCTAGACCTACAGGAACAAGTGTCT
Organism: Chionoecetes opilio; assembly: GCA_016584305.1. Taxonomy (NCBI): domain Eukaryota; kingdom Metazoa; phylum Arthropoda; class Malacostraca; order Decapoda; family Majidae; genus Chionoecetes; species Chionoecetes opilio. The sequence goes on from JACEEZ010002743.1 coordinate 109,484, forward strand.
CACTATTGCTCAGGTAAAACCATATGACCTACTGCCACTATTATTGAGGTAGCAAAAGTTCTTACGGCTGTTAACCAGGGTAGAACAAGAAGTCACGGATTCAAGCTGGAGAAGCGTAGATTTAAAAAAGAAATAGGGAAAAACTGGTTCACAAATAGGGTGGTGAATGATTGGCATGGACTCAGTAGACAGGTAGTTAGTGCGGAGTTCTTAGATAGCTTTAAAGGGAGGCTAGATAAATTCATGGATGGGGATGAAAGGTGGATGTAGGTAGTGTTAAGTAACAGGAACTACCACGTGTAGGTCTCACAGCCTCTTGTAGCTTCCTTGTTTTGTTATGTTATTCTTATGTTCTTATTCTATTATATTACCTACTACTATTATTATATTACTATATACTACTATTCATTACCTACTACTATTATTATATTACTACATACTACTATTCATTACCTACTACTATTATTATATTACTACATACAGTAAAACCCTTATAACTCGGCACTGTATAACTCGGAATTTGATATAACTCGGCAAGGCAAAGACAAAGTTTTTTTTTTTTTTTTTTTTTTTTTTTTTTTTTTTTTTTTTTTTTTTTTTTTTTTTTTTTTTTTTTTTCTTTCTTTTTCTTTTTCATCTATGCCTATAGCGCGTGTAGGCAGTGAGCTCCAGGGGTGGGATGGTAGGCCCTGGAGCCTGGAGGCTCACTCGAGGGCTGTGATGGTTGGCCCTCGCCAGTGGTGGCGCAGGCAGGATTCTTATAGTGACACCTGTAATTAGAGGCTCATGCCGCCCCCCTGTGTCCTCCCAGGCACTCGCAGTCGAAGGTAGAGTTAATGGACAGGGCATGTGGGTGTTCTTAGGCCACTCGATGGTGCAGAAAGATTTCAAGTGGATTTATGGGTCTCACTCGGGATCGAACTCGGGTTTTCGAGAACTCCACTCGGTGACGCTAACCACTCTGCTACCGCCTCCCCTAGACTGCATCTCTTGGTTTTCACTTGGTATATCAAGCCCTCACAACCTCTTGTGTGAACATGTAAACAGAAAGTTGGCAAAAAATAATGTATCTCAGCATATTGCTGTTATAACTGCATCTCTTTGCTTACACTCGGCAAAGCCTTAGTCGCATAAAGTAGTATTTTTGTCCTTTTGACCTTTCCTGCAGGCTCAGGCTCTTCAATTTCATTGAAGTCTCCCTTCCTGCTGGAGACACCCTTGCGTGATGGAGCTGACATCTTGAAATACAGTACTGTATGATGTAATCCCAAAACACGTAAAATACGTGGCAAAGTAAAGCAAAGGTCAGGAACCAGCGCGTAGGCTGTCAGCTGCTGAGCCGTGTTTATGTCGTCCAAGCACCGTCTTGAATACGAATTCCGTTTTTTGTCAAAATTAAAAAAGGATTGGTTTCTGCTTCAAAAACACAACAAGCTTGGTAGGAGCCGAAATAATAATCAATGCAAAACATTGCAAACAATATCACAAAGTAGTATAACACACATTTCAGCAAGTGTTATTGGATTGGGATTCGTAATCCAAGACGGTGCTTGGACGACAAAAACACGGCTCAGCCTACGCGCTGGTACCAGACCTTTGCTTTACTTTGCCACCTATTTTACGTGTTTTGGAATTACATCATACAGTACTGTATATCAAGATGTCAGCTCCATCACGCAAGGGTGTCTCCAGCAGGAAGGGAATGGAATTGAAGAGCCTGAGCCTGCAGGAAAAGGTGAAAGTGCTGGCAAGGATGGATGCAGGTGCGTCCATGCGTGCTATTTGTGCTGAGTTTGATATCAAATCCAGCACATTCTACCCGTTCACTGGTAAGTGTAGTTTTTATGCTTTGACAATATTTTTTTTTCTTTTTTTCCCATATCAGAGGAGGACATTGCATAACTCGGCACATTGAATAACTGGGCAAGGGCCAGAGCCCCTATCGTGCCCAGTTATAAGGGTTTTACTGTACGTACTACTCTTCAGTCTAGTTTAGTCTACCCTGCCGCCTGTTCCTTGGTCCTCCCTCAAGGCCATGACTGGAGAGTGAAACATTTGAAGTTACACAAAATCATTCTTAAATTTTGAAAAATCAATGGGAATATAGAATTCGTTTAACACACTATTCGCTTAATGCACAATTTTCCAGGAATGTAACTCTTGCATGAAACGAGGGATACACATTGTTCTCGTTTACATTGTTCTGTGGAGGCCGTGAAAATGTAACATCTGCCTGGCAATGCACACCTGTACCTACTCTCATACAGTAAACCCTCGCTTTAACGAACCAATTGGGGGGAAGGGGGTGACGTTATATCCGAAAGTACGTTATATCCGAGGGATCCAAACTTTTCACATACTGTATAACAAACTTTGTTCATTATATGAGGTGAAAGTTTGCCATTGCCTCTCATAACTCTTAAACCTCAAAATTAACATTGTACTCGTTTGATCCCTCGTTCATGCCTCCACAGAACAATTTATAGAAATCAATGGGAATATAGAATTTGTAAAACACATTATTCGCTTAACACAAATGAGGGATGAATGTACAACGTTTATTTTGAGACATGAGAGTACGTGTATATATGTAATGAGAGGCAGACCTTACATTGCACTGCCCTCCACCACTACAAAAAATATATATATCTAAATTATCTATGTACGTTTTCTACAATGGCAATAAATAAAAAAAGAAAAAAAAAATCCCAAAATTATCTATGTATGTTTTCTACAATGGCAATAAATAAAAAATAATAATAAAAAAATCCCCAGAACATGATTCCGGTGGCCTTCCTGCTCCTGGCCCTGCTGGTGGTGCAGACACTGCCGGGGGTGAACGAGGCCCCCCCGGAGGTCCACTTCTCCCTGGATGTAAGTGCCCATGGAGTGCCCCTAACCTTGACTTTTACCACAAGGGGTGAAAGTCGTGAATTTATTCCTTATTTTCTTATGTTCTTATGAATGAGAAAAAATGTGTGTCCTTGACCTGTTTTGGGGTCAATGATTTCCCCCTGAGGTCCACTTCTTCTTGTATGTAAGTAACTATCAAGTGCCACTAAGCCTTACTTATAACAGCAATCAGGGCCGTTTCTTACTACGTATATGTGAACTACGCGGTTGCACAGGGCCCCCGATGCCACCAAGGGGCCCCCGAGGCCACCAAGGGGCCCCCGAAGCCACCAAGGGGCCCCCGATGCCACCAAGGGGCCCCCGAGGCCACCAAGGGGCCCCCGATGCCACCAAGGGGCCCCCGAGGCCACCAAGGGGCCCCCGATGCCACCAAGGGGCCCCCGATGCCACCAAGGGGCCCCCAATGCCACCAAGGGGCCCCCGATGCCACCAAGGGGCCCCCGATGCCACCAAGGGGCCCCCGAGGCCACCAAGGGGCCCCCAAAGCCACCAAGGGGCCCCCGATGCCACCAAGGGGCCCCCGAGGCCACCAAGGGGCCCCCGATGCCACCAAGGGGCCCCCGATGCCACCAAGGGGCCCCCGATGCCACCAAGGGGCCCCCAATGCCACCAAGGGGCCCCCGAAGCCACCAAGGGGCCCCCAAGCAGCTATTATTTGCTTTTTCTTTATAATCTATTTTCTTTTCCTCTTAAAGTGCACCAGATTGATGCATTTAAATATTTAAGGCGTGCCCCCGGACCACCTTAGAGGACTTGGAATCCCCCCACCATAGTTTTATAAAATAGGACCCCCAAACAGCATTTGGCATAGGGCCCCAAAAGGCTAGACACACCACTGACGGCAATGGGTGAAAGTCATGAATGAGAATATATATGTGTCCTTTACCTTCTTGGTGTGACAGATGAGGAG
>JACEEZ010002744.1:0-41892 GCA_016584305.1 Chionoecetes opilio
CGGCCCGTTAGGACAACAGGGCTTCCTTTTAGGAAATACCCTACTAGGGTATCAGACCCTCTAGGGTATGGTTAGGATTTTTAGGGTTCTATAATAATAACGAAAGATGTTGTCTGTCTGTCTGCCCCCGCGATAGGTGCCTCCCCCTGTGGGGAAATCCCATTATATTGTACATTTTTGGAACCGGGTTTGCCCAGGGGGAGGTTTGTAGGTTAGTATAGTTTGTAGGTGATCCGATCACTTTTTTTTGCCTATTAGCGAGAATTGTAAAAAGTGGGTTGCGAAAATTTAAAGGAAACCTTGATGTAGGTGATGGGTAATGGGTGAGGGGAAGGGGTAATGGTTGTGGGTGATGGGTGAGTAAATGGTGGGGAAGGGTTGGGAAATGGGTGTGGGTGGGAATAGGTGGGGGGTGATGGGAAATGGGTGGGGTGAATGGGTGGGTGGTGATGGTAATGGTGAGTGAATGGGTGGGGTGTGATGGGTAATGGGTGAGTAAATGGTGGGGGTGATGGGTAGGGGTGAGTGAATGGGTTGGGGTGATGTGAATGGGTTGGCGTTAATACATCCCATTTCTACACCCATGATTTCAGGAAAGCTAGGAAGGGCTATCTGGAGAGTCTGTTTTTTGGTGGGCCGAAGGCCCACCAATAGCCCTCCGCAGGGGCTAGCCAAAAAGCCCCCCGGGGGGCGGCTTTTCGGCTAGTGCTTATATATTACTAGCCGCAAAGCCGCCCTCCGGGCGGCCTTTTTGGCTAGCTCCTGCGGAGGCTATTGTGGCCCACCACCTGTGTTTGGTGGGCCTTCGGCCCACCAAACACACTCTCCAGATAGCCCCTTCTAGCTTTTTCCCGAAATCATGGATGAGAAATGTATGTATTAACGCCAACCCATTCACATCACCCCCAAACCCCTTCACTCACCCTTTACCTATCACCCCCCACCCATTCACTCACCCATTAGGGGGTTTTGGGGGCCATTTTCCCACCACCTGTGTTTGGTGGGCCAAAGGCCCACCAAACACAGACTCTCCAGATGCCCCTTTCTAACTTTCCTGAAATCATGGATGTAGAAATGTATGTATTCCCCCCACCCATTCACTCACCATTACCCCTCACCCCATTACCCATCACCACACACCCATTCACTCACCCATTACCCATCACCCCCACCTATTCCCTCACCCATCACCCATCACCCCAACCCGTCACCCCCCACCCATTCACTCACCCATCAACCCCACACCCATTACCCATCACCCCACCCATTCACTCACCCATTACCCATCACCCTACATCAGTTTCCTCAATTCTCGCAACCCACATTTTTTTTTCACAATTCTCGCTAATAGGCTGCTAATAAAAAGAAGAAAAAAGTTATCGGATCATCTCATAAGTGGCTTAAAACCTTCCCCTGGTCGAGCTGGTTCCAAAACTGTGACATATGATGGGATTCCGCCACGGTGGGCGGCACCTATCGCGGACAGACAGACAGACAGACAGACACACTTTCGCTTATATTATTATAGATGTGACGAGGAGGTTCATCATCATCTCGGGTGTTATTATACGTATAGATAGTCCAGAGCAGCCACAGACGTACAGCACGGGCTATAGCGGTTCCTTGACCCTAGTGACCACGCTTCGCTCTATTTAACGAGACGACTTAAGCTTAGAGTTCGATCTCCGATGAGAACCAAAATCTTTCTGCACCGTCGAGTGGCCTAAGAACACCCACATGCCCTACCCATTAACTCTACTTTCGATTGCGAGTGCATCGAAGGACACAGGGGACGTATGAGCCTCTAATCACAGGCGTAACTATAAAACCCTACCTGCGCCACCATGGGCGAAGGCCAACCATCACACAGCCCTCAAGTGAACTTCTAGGGTCTACCATCCGAGCCTTAGAAGTCATTGCTTACAGGCGCTATAGGCACTAATGTAAAATAAAAAATAAAAAAATTTAAAAAATTTAAACCAACACAATAACTCGGCCTACAGCTACCACACTAGCGTGTCCCCGCCCACTAATGAGCGTCGCAGGACACAAGTGGAGCTGCCCCGTGAGGGTCTCGCCTGTCCTTAACAGCAGGTTTCCCACCCTTGGTGCTTCCTTTAACTAGCCTTCTGATGACACTCGTTGTGTCACTGGCCTACGCCAGTGACCAGCAGGGTTAAACTTTGTACCACACCAAGGGACGCTAAGAGAGACAGAATGAATCTGCAACAACGTTGAGCAACGCGGTAAACAAACAAGGACCTCCTGGGCAGCCACTACAACCCTGTGGGGAGCGCCGCGGCTCACAAAAATCACAGACACAGTGTTACACTTCAGCTAATTCAGTTAAACAGTTCCACCAAGTCACCCAGCGTGGTCGGGCTGCTTACGCGGCGGCAGGGTCAGCCATCTTGCCTGACGCCTTGATGCGCAGTCACAGAGTCCCTTCCCCCACAGCCTCGCCGTCTCTTCAAAAGCCCACGACCCCACTACTGACACACAATGTTACAAACGAGGGGGGGGGGGGGGGGGGGTCATCCACCACCCTCCACTTCGTGACACACTTACGCTCGGGACAATGAAGGGACGGGAAGACTGCAGGAAACCCTTTAGTGCTGTGCACGGCTTTTATTTACACTACTCACCGTACAATATTTACAAGGCACGCAGGCCAACATTTCACTGTCTCTCTCACCCGCGTATTACTTACTACGCGCATAGTTTATCACCACAACACAGGGTATACGCTCGCTGTCTCAACAGTGTCCCAACACACTGCGTAGCCTGCGATACACAACACAGTCTCTCGCCCGCGTTACGCACAGTCTCTCTCGCCCAACACAACACAAGTCAGTCTCACGTAAGGGCGCCGCCCTTGGAGCCGTGACCCCACCCCACAGTCGCCGCCACTGGGCCTGAAGGCCACGCCGTGCCCACACAGGGCCACTCGCGTCCCCCTTCCAACCAGAAGAGGAAGACGCGCCTTTTCCAGGGCGGGTAATACGAGGCGCAGTGGTCACGGTAATCCTGCGGGAGGGCCTGTCCACCCGTCGTGGCTGTGTTGATCCAGAGGGCCTGTCCTCCCTCCTGCTTCGCCAAGCCATCACCACGTCGGTTCCCCCCTATTCCCTGGGCAATGGGAGGAAAGGACGTGGCGACCCGAACCGTGTGTCGAACCCCCGCCAGCGAGACCCCAGAGGTACAAAACGAAGGACACGTCCCTTGTTTTGCTTGTACCAGCGAACAAGACCTTCGTAACAATAACATACTAGGACAGAAAAAAAAGTGACTTATTCACGAAACAAGATAGTACTAAATTTATTGGACACACAAGTGACAAGAAATCCTACATCATCATATCAAACTAGATTTCAAAATTAAGTTTCTCGGGGTCCCCGCCATGGATTTTGCTTTGGCCCAAACGTTGTCCCAGAAATTAGGCGAAAAATATCTTGTCGCTTTGTTTTTATTTTTGGGCATCCCCTGTCTGGCCCCCGCCCCTTAAAAGAGGCTCCCCCCCCTTGGGTTTTTCCGGTCCTTTTTTTCTGGCAAGGGAAGGGGGTTTGGGAAAGGGTTTTTTCCCCCCCGGGTTTTCGGGGGGGTCAACCCCCCGCTAGTTTTGGGTTTAAATTTTTGGTTAGGAAAATTTCTTTTAGATATAAGGAAATTCCCCTAGATCTATAAATTTTCCCCCCCAAAAACAAAACCTTTAATAACGTTTTTCCGACGCATAATTTGTTTTCCCCCCCTTTAAAACTCCGCATTCCCAAAGGTCCCCCCAAATTTTTTTGGGGGGAAATGGGAGAGTATGGGGAAAAACTTGAAATTTACAGGTCGGAGAAACTATGGGCCCCAAGTGACTTGAAATCATTTCCCTTTCGGTAATTTTGTAATTTTTACTTTTTTTTCACTAAGTTTTCATTTTGGGTTTTTATCACATTCATCCACAATTTTCTCTTGTCATCCTTCTTAATTTTTTAGGTAACTTATTGTAAACCCTCCCATTTACGCCCAAAAAAAGACCCGGGGCACCGGGCCCTTTAGATGGGTGCTTACATACAAAAAGTTAATTTTTTTACTAAAATTTTTATTAGATTATATTACCATCATTACAAAATCGGGTTGATCAAAATAATCATTATTTTTTAGGTAACCTTTTCTTGTAAAAAATCCTTTTTTTGGGCCAAAATAATACGGGGAGTCGGGCCCCGTATTTTTCCCCAAGTAGATTTTTTACACTTTTCAGTTTTTTCCCGCGAGAACAGCAACTCTTACAGCGTTTTTCCCGTTTAAAAATTGTCCCTTTTTGAAAATTAACGAATACCGTTTTGGCAAGCGTTATTTTAGTTCCCAAGTCTTACCAAAGTGCCCTGTTGGAAAGTATTTTACGGCGTTCAGGGAAGGGTGGCGGGAATATTTAAAAACACCCAATAAAGCTGCCAAAAAACCCCAAAAGTCCAAACATTTTGCGCGTTTTTTTCCCCCAAAACCCCCCCACCCAAAATTTCAATAGAAAAAGGTTTTTAATTTTTTTGAAACCTTTATGCCCACTGAATTCTGCCCAAATATTATCCTTTAATTTTGAGGGGGAAAATGGTTTTTTGGTCATTTTTCGGTTTTTGGTTTCTTTTTTGGGTACCCCAATAATTGGGGAAAAAAAATATACACCCAAAATTTTACTCTTTAAAAATACAAAAAAAAACAACTTTTAATTATTTATTTAAACCCGTTTTTTGGCCCCGGTTATGGCAAATGACAACTGTCCATTCAAAAGAAACCCCAAAAATTTTTCCTACATTTTTGAAAACCCCAAAAAATATGGGGTTAATTTATACTTTAAAATGGACGTTATCATTTTAAAACCCCCATTTCCGATCCCCCTTAGCTGTGAAATTCAGCAAAAAAACTTGATTTATATATAGCCCCTCCCAAAAAAGTATTGTAGTCCCCCTTTTAGGAAAATGACAAAACCCCTAAGGTGATACCGGGGATTAAATTTGAGCTGATGGAGTTGGGAAATTTGTGAAAAAAAAATTCTTTGGGAAAAGTTCGTAATTTCTAGTAAATTAATAGTTTTAAAATGATCCCAAAAAATTTGGGTTTGATATTTGGGGATATACATATATAGATAATTACAATTACAAACACAAGGTCTTATATTATATAGGGGAATGTTGGGATACACTACCAAAACTATGTGTACACAATGAACTTAGGTCCGTTCACAATATTTAACACGTCACTTCATCTCTTCCATGGTCACCATCATCAGCAGCATCGAAACGTCTACTGATTCGTCTGCATTTGAACAAACTACCTCTGCACAGTCCACATGCGAATGTGCAAGGCAGCCCAATTTTCCGACAACCACAACGTTTACCACTGCAGCACCCTTGCATGAAACATCTAACAAGCTTTAGGAGATACTCTGGTGCTGCAGCGAGGTCAGAATGCACAGGGATCATCCTGGTGTCCATGATACTCCATCCCCAGTCAAGTGGATTGAGTTTGTGTCCTTTCCACTCATGACCTGATGGAATACCCGTAGGCTGTGATATTTGGAAGCTGAGCTCGTTGGCGGAAGTACCGTGGGTGCAATGCTGTTCTGTTTGTTGTCACCTTAGCATGAAATTTTACTACTCTCAATTCGTTTAAATTGTCTGATGGTTTCCCTCCGTACACACAAACCATTGCTCTGTCTCCTGCAGCAATGATCTCATCCTGTGCTGAGTATTCATTGCCGAAATTAGGGCCGCTTGCCGGAACATATCATTGTCCTTGAACAGTTTGAGTCCATTGCCTTGCCGATCCCAAAGACCCTTGATGTCGTGTCGCATCCCAGGTATGCATGGATGAAGAGAATGTTTTTCACACACAGTCTCACCCAGAGCCTCTCTGACTTTGCCAATGTCCAAGTATTGTCTTGGATTCAATGAAACCCTTTTCGGCTCGACATTAAGTAGAGACTGTGCGCACTATTCTTGCTGAAATAATAGCACAGTAGTATCAACAAGTCAGTGTCTTCGCCAACAAGAACAGTGTTGGATTTTGAAGAACTACGAACTGCAGTTGTTGCTATGAGTAGGTCCGCATCTCCACTCGCATGAAGCACTTCACAATGAGATTCTTCCGTTTCTACCAAGGATGTCTATGAATTGTTGCTTGTTATTCTTGTTCCGAGAAGAAACTCTTCCTTCTGACAGTAAGCGTCATGGTTTCAGAAAAAGATACCTTCACTGATGGTCGCTCACCCCTTTTCTGATGAGCACAGTCTTTCGTTGAGGGACCTTGACGATAGCCATCAACACGGACGATAGCATGCCCGTAGTGCCTACTAACATATTTCAGGTAGCGGTCAAGAATATTATTGTACTGTTCACCTGACTGCCACGGTATGCGCTGCAATAGGGCACCGCCATCTAGTACGTATTGTATACGGATGGTTGTATAGTATCGGCAGGTGCCAAGGATTTGATTGCTGAGGCTAACGCTGGCTTATTGGCGGAGAGCAAGGCATATTTAGTCTCGAACAAAGAAGGAGGATATGCACATCAGCTCAAATTTAATACCCGGTATCACCTTTACGGGTAATGTCAGTTTCTGAAGAAGACTAGCAATACATTTTGGTGAGGGGCTATATATAAATCAAGTTTTATTGCTGCATTTCACAGCTAAGGGGGGATCAGTAATAATGGGTTTAAATGATAAGCGTCACATTTTAAGTATAATTTAATCCCATATTTTTTGATGTGCAAAAAATGATAGGCATAATATTTTGTTCATATTGCATGTGACAGTTGTCATTTGCCATAACCAGGCCACAACTGGTTTAAATAAATAATTAAAAGTTGTTTTTGTATTATTAAGAGTGATATTGTCGTATATTTAATTTCCAATTATTGCGGTAGTCCGAAAAAGTAACCAAAACGCAAATGACCTGAAAAACCATGTTCCACTCAAAATATTTAAGTATAATCTTGGGCAGATATTCAGTAGGCATCAAGGTTTCAGAAAAATATAACTTCGTTTCTATTGCAATTTGTGGTGGGTCCATTCATATTTTGACTGGACTATAAGCTCCTGGCGTCAGTTGGCCATGGGGCCAGTACTGCAGCTTCCAACGCGCTTCGTTGCGGAGTGTCACATCCAGTTCTACTGTTATCTATGGTCAAGGTCATACTGATATTCAATGTATTAACTGCTTTAGTAGGGAAGGAATTTTGGCTATACATAATAATATGGAGATAAAAAGCAATATTGTATTTGGTGCCTTACAGTGACCTTGAAGGGTTAATGTCAACTAAGGTCAATGTCACTTTTTTTTTTTTTTTTTTTTTTTTTTTTTTTTTTTTTACTATGAAACCTATAGCACCAGTAGGCTATTTATCTTATGGAGGGACGTACTGGTTGGCCCCTCCGCCTGTTGGTTGGCGCCTGCTGGATATTTATAGTGACACCTGTGATGTTATAGGTGAAGGTCCGTTTTCTATGATGGTCTACCCTCAGTTTGTAGGCACAAGCTGGTAGTACCTGTTGTCCTATCGCCACACTAACACCGAAGTTTACCACCGAAGCAGTAGTGTAAGTTTTCAGTTGTCATAACAATCCCCTGAACATGCACACAGGGCAGTGCATCTTAGTTCTGCTTTGGAACATCTACATCGCCCAGTCCAGGATGTCTTGCAGCTACCGTGAATCAGTTCATAGCAGGAATTTGATGCCTGGGGAAGTCTTGACCAACGTGGCTTTCATCCATCTTTGTCCTTTATCCAACCACGGTTCCCTGTATCTGGCAGCTGCTGTAAACGATTAGTGGCTTTGATCCAGATTTGACCTTGCAGACTGGCACGCTTGGTGTGTTCCTGTAGAGCTGCCTTTGTCGGAGGAATGTTCTGTATAGTCCTTGATTTCTTGGTGAACATCTCTTTCCTTGCTACGTTGAGCCCGTCAGGGTGGCAAGGTTGGTAGAGACGTGAGTTCCCAATGTGCAGCGTCCCTGTGCATTCGGTCAGCGGTTCGAGTCCGCCTAGTTCATGCTGACGTGGCGGCGCTTTGTATAGTCAATAACCTTGTAGCTGGTACTTGCAAAGTGTCTAGATAGGATGAAAATCTTATCTCTTATCTTGCTACGTTGATGTCAAGCAGGTCACTTGTCCTGTCATACATAAGGATGACAAATCTCTTGATAAGGGACTCTCCTTTCTCAGCGATGTTCTGTGTGTTGCTCAGCTCCTGAAAGGCTTCAGTAACCTCAGGGTAGACGTTCCACGTATCCCAAGCTGTCTTCTTTCATATTCCACTGAATGCCGAGACTATGTCATAACCTGTGAATGCGTGAAAGAGAGGTATAGTCCAGTCAAATTATAAAATACCTAGAACAAATTGCTTCAGAAGGTTTTTTTGCTTTGACTGGTTCATTGGACCCCACTGAACATCATATCGAAAGTTATCTCAAAGTTACCCCCCCTAAGTGCCCTAATTTGCATAAATTCAAGATGGCCGCCATGTCAGAATTCAATGTACAGCAAACTTTTTTCTGGGTGGTTTTAGGGCCCATAAATGTATTGCCAACAGATAGGAATGTGATATCAATCTATCAAATAAGGCTAATTCCGTCATGATATGATGTCACTATGACGTAGTATTACGTCATGTCATGACGTAGTCCCTGATTTTTACTGAAAATAGACATTTTGTACCTTGTTATTGTAATTCCCTGTAGAATTTGGTTTTGATGCTGTTTCTTTAGCCCTAGAAACACTCTTTGGGACCAAATACTACCTACTTATTGCAATAAACCAGCTGCACTACTTACCGTGAGTTACAAGTCCGTGTCGTTCCTCAGTCACGTCAATAGCTGTGCTATTGGAACAGGCATCACCACGACATTCACTACAGGCATTTGTACATTTCAGGGCCTTGCTTTCTGCAGCTGCATCTGTTTGTGGAGCAGTCCCCTTTACACTGGCACATTATCAACTTGAGAATATTGTCAGGGGCAGGCTGACAGTCCATTGTTCTAGGCATAAGTTTGCCCTGCAGATCCTGCCATCCCCAATCTACTGCCTCAATGCACAGTCTCATCCTTTGACATCCAACATTTAGCTTGGTAAAAGGCTCGATATATGTGGTACTGTCCGGCATCCAGTGTGGGGTGGAGATTTTGTATCTCTACGCTGGAAGCACACCTCACTACTTTGTCCTTGAACTTCCTTATCCTCAGTGAATCTAAGGACTCTGTGTTCTTGCTCCGTATAATTCTACTAGGACCTTCTCCCCCGAGGTTTTCATCTCCTCACGAGTGGAACAATCCAAACTTGCTCCAGCTGCTTTGCAAACGAAGTGTTTGACATCGCCTTTTTGAGAGGTAGTCCCTTACCAATCCGTACAATTCGAAGTTGTGTCACAACCTCCAATGGCATGGATGATGGGTAACAGGTAGCACAGCTTTTCACCCAGAGAAGTCTGCAAAGCATTGATCTGCCACTCTCTAATTTTAGTGTTTTTATCTGGTTTCACTGCTTTGTCCGATCGAAATGTCAACTCATCCATGTCCTCTTCAGCATGGTGACAAAGTAACACCAGAAGGTCGGTGTCTTCTCCGATAACATGTTGTAGCACCAATTTTTGCGCACTTCACCCCAGTCAATGCAATCAAAAGATCAGCGTCACCTTTGCAGTGCAATGTTTTGATACCCTGGTTTTGGAGTTTTTCAGACAGGAAATTGATGAATTTCTGCTTATTTGGACGTTTCCCAAAAAGTGTTCCTTTTTCGACTTTAGCGCCATGCTGCCAGTGAAGAACACCTGTGGACCAACTGCACCCTTTGATCGCCTGAGATGAGTCAAATATTTTGTGGAGCTGTCCGTTCATATCCATCGAAAACGACAATTGGATTTGCAAACGTGTTCACATACTTGACGTACGTAGAAGCTATAGAGTCAAACGTTTCACCCCTTTTCCAGGGAAATCTATGTAAAAGAGAACATCCATCGAGGAACATTGTACACTGGTTTGCTGTCACGCGTCTGCTGGCCTTCATTTGATGAAGTGGACGGTAGCGCATCAGCCAGTTGTGGCTTGTTGCTTGGCGGAGAAGACCGTGTTTATCAAACAATGCTGTCGGTTGCGCAGAAAGTTCATATTTCAATAGATCGTCCAAGCTATAGTCACTGTTGTTAGCTAGAATAGCAGCCTCTGAAAGAGAAGCTGAGGGTCAATTTTCAGTTTTTCGCCATCCACAACCAGCTGTTTCAGTCCCATTCTTTCTATTTGTTCCTTCCTTCTGAAGACAAAGTCAAATGCGTTTTGTCCCATCATTTTGTCCAAGATAGCTTCTCCGACTTCCTGCTTTCATGTGGGTTACACGAGGCACTTGCAGTCACGCCAGTGGCTACGCTGTGCAATGCTCCTTCTTCTGACACGAATGGGTTGTAGTCATTGAGGTACTGGAACAGCGCCCTAGCAAAATAAAATATAAGAAAAGAAAAGAAAATGCACTTAAAAAGGGGTAAACAAAAAACAAGTAAAGATATATGAAACAACTCTCACAAGGCTCAATATGTCTTTTTTTTTTTTTTTTTTTTTTTTTCAGTAAAAAATCAGGGACTACGTCATGACATGACGTAATACTACGTCATAGTGACGTCATATCATGACGGAATTAGCCTTATTTGATAGATTGATATCACATTCCTATCTGTTGGCAATACATTTATGGGGCCTAAAACCACCCAGAAAAAAGTTTGCTGTACATTGAATTCTGACATGGCGGCCATCTTGAATTTATGCAAATTAGGGCCCTTAGGGGGCGTAACTTTGAGATAACTTTTGATATGATGTAGAGGGGACTCTAGGGAACTATTTAAAACAAAAAAACCTTCTGAAGCAATTTGTTCTAGGTTCGGCCATATTCAGCATAGTTTGACTGGACTAGTAGCACAGCAGACCTCTGAGGCCCCATTGCATGAGCGATCTCATGAACAGCTATAAACCGGAAATTTGAACCTGTTCCAAATGCCACCCACATCTCCTCAGGTTTGAGTGTAACTAGGTGGAGTGTTCATAGCTTATGGTTGAACTGGAATGATGGATACTCATTTTGTCAGTTCAGGTTCCTTTTATTGCATAAAATCTGGAGTATATATACAGAATTTCTGGTTTCATAAATGGTGATTTTAAAGGTATATGTGAAACTCGACCAAGACTTGCGAGTTTCACCAAAGACACTTCCAGTATACATTGCTGGTGACACGTTGTATATAATTACTTACATTGATGAGCTGATAACAGTGCAAGAACATGATAATGATAACAACAAATATTGAAGACTACGAAATAGAATAATCCCCGTACTACGCTGGTTCTCTGTTAGAGACAGCACTGGTAGAGAACGGAAACATGAAAAGACTGAAAGGGGTGACTACTTTAGTCGCTACAGTACCCCCCCCCTAGTGACGCGGGAGGAGGAACGAGACTTTGGTTGGTGGAGCGGTGCTGCTGGTGTTTCTGTTGCCGATTTGATGTGGAGGGCTGTGGTGACCAGTTGCTGGCTTGGCAGTGTTGCCGCCATGGCAGTGGTGCCGCCGGCTGTGTTGCGGGCGTGGCAGTATTGCCGCCATGGCAGTGTTGCAGGCGTGGCGGTATTGCGGGCGTGGCAGTGTTACCGCCATGGCAGTGGTGCCGCCGGCAGTGAGTCGCGGGCGTGGCAGTGTTGCCGCCATGGCAGTGGTGCCGCCGGCAGTGTTGCGGGCGTGGCAGTGTTGCCGCCATGGCAGTGGTGCCGCCGGCTGTGAGTCGCGGGCGTGGCAGTGTTGCCGCCATGGCAGTGGTGCCGCCGGCTGTGTTGCGGGCGTGGCAGTGTTGCCGCCATGGCAGTGGTGCCGCCGGCTGTGAGTCGCGGGCGTGGCAGTGTTGCCGCCATGGCAGTGGTGCCGCCGGCTGTGAGTCGCGGGCGTGGCAGTGTTGCCGCCATGGCAGTGGTGCCGCCGGCTGTGAGTCGCGGGCGTGGCAGTGTTGCCGCCATGGCAGTGGTGCCGCCGGCTGTGAGCGACGACGCGGGCGTGGCAGTGTTGCCGCCATGGCAGTGGTGCCGCCGGCTAGTGTTGGCGCCTGGTAGTGTTGCAGCCTGGTGATGAGTAATCCACAGGGCGGTGAGTAATCCAAAGGGCGGTGAGTAATCCACAGGGTGGTGAGTAATCCACAAGGCGGTGAGTAATCCACAGGGCGATGAGTAATCCATAGGGCGGTGAGTAATCCACAGGGTGGTGAGTAATCCAAAGGGCGGCGAGCGGCGGCCGTGGAGTGAGTCACGTTAACACTGTGGAGTTGAGGGTTGAGTAATCCACAGGGCTGGTAATCCACAGGGTGGCGAGTGGCGGCCGTAGTGATTCAATAACACCGTGGGGCTGCGCAGAATGCGCGTGAGGTCGTGCTGAGGACGCAAGGAGGCGTCAGAGGGTGGAGTGGCTGCGCTGAGTGCACATAGGCCACTGAGGCGTCTGAGGCAGCAGGGCCCGCGCTAAACACGCATAAGGCCGCTGAGGACGCGGTGAGCCGTCTGGAGGGGGGCAGCGGCCGCGCTAAATGCGCATAGGCCGCAGTGAGGCCTCGGAGGAAGCAGGGCCCGCGCTAAACGCGCATAAGGCCGCTGAAGACACGGTGAGCCGTCTGAAGGGGCAGTAGCCGCGCTGAATGCGCATAGGCCTGAGGACGCAGTGAGGCGCCTGGCGGGGTAGTGGCCGCGCTGAATGCGCATAGGCCGCTGAGGACGCAGTAAGGCGTCTGAGGGCAAAAATGCCCTGAGGAAGACACAGAAGGTGCCGGGGTCTGGGTGGGAAACCTGACTAGGTGGCGGCTACACGTATGACGTGTAATTCTCCCGATCCCGCTTTCAACCTAGCGATCACCAGTGAAGCTGGAGGCTAGGAATATACAGCGGGAGCAGTGGGACGAATGCTTCCGAAGACGCAGGTCCCACTACTAGGAGAAGTGTGCTCATGTGTCCAGCAAAGCATAGAAATTGCATTTCTATGCCGTGCTGTACAGCACCAGTTTAAGCCAACCTAGGAACCATTAGCTACACTCCAGGGTCACCATTTGTAACTAGGTGGAGTGTTCATAGCTTATGGTTGAACTGGAATGATGGATACTCATTTTGTCAGTTCAGGTTCCTTTTATTGCATAAAATCTGGCGTATATATACAGAATTTCTGGTTTCATAAATGGTGATTTTAAAGGTATATGTGAAACTCGACCAAGACTTGCGAGTTTCACCAAAGACACTTCCAGTATACATTGCTGGTGACACGTTGTATATAATTACTTACATTGATGAGCTGATAACAGTGCAAGAACATGATAATGATAACAACAAATATTGAAGACTACGAAATAGAATAGTCCCCGTGCTACGCTGGTTCTCTGTTAGAGACAGCACTGGTAGAGAACGGAAACATGAAAAGACTGAAAGGGGTGACTACTTTAGTCGCTACATGAGGACATCCACATGGGCTACTGCGATGGCCACAACATCTGTATCCACTGTCCGGATAGCTACCTTGGTACACCCCTTTCTGATAGCATCTGCCACATGTACGAAGATGCGGCTGTCTGCTTCTTCATGGGAGCATGGGGCCAGGCCTGCTAGATCTGCCGTTGTTACTGAGCACACAACTGACTCGGCTTGACTGGCATACAATTATTTTCTCTCTACTGCTGCAAGTATCACTATTTGCTCTGACAGAAATGTGAAAAGTTCTTTTTTGTTCTCATCCACACGCAAAAAATCTTTCCACTTCTTCGGGAGCCTTGCTGAAGGCTGAACTCTTCGCCGGGTGCCCAAGATTCTTGTTTCTCTTGTAAAAGCTTTCAGGCTCTCTGGGATATATGCATCCCAAATGATGTCTATTCGGTTGCAGGTCTGTAACTGCGAGGCTATGTGGGGAGCAAACACCTGCTAAGCATAGTCCTGGAAAGTAGTCCTGGAATCCTGCTATGCCAGTGTTGAGCATCTGCACCACTGCTGGGCCATCCAACACTTTGACATCGACGACAGGGGCATTGTCAGAGGTAGTGCTGTCTCCATGTTGCAAGCATTTCAAGAGAGCTGCCTTATTTGCAGATCGGAGCATGCCTGCCTGTGACAGTGATGGTGGGGCTGCACTGTTCTCATGTGTGAAGAACCGATCCAGATCACCGTCTCTGTTTTGACAGGCAACATAGAGTCTGGAAAACAGATTACAGTCAATTTTCAGTGAGTCCAGCTGCAATTTTCCTTTTGATGGTGACTTTTTTGGTGGAGTACTGAATAGAGGTAGTTTGTTCTTTGTTATGACATCTGTGAGTGGTTTTTTGCAGTGAACAAGCCTATCCTCGACGAACTGGTTATATTGCTCCTGGCCCAGCGTTTCAACCTTTCTAACTGCAGCTACCACCGGCTCCTCCATGACTTCCTTGGTGTCCAAAACCAGGAGGTCATTGCTCTCTTCCGTGAATGGGTTCCCATACTCTTGAAATACTGCTGTGAGTGACTTGTACACACGCAGGAATGCAGACTGCTCTCCTGGATACTGTTCATGGTGTCTGTCTGCCCTCTTGTCATGGTGCTCCTGTGCTTCAGTGACAGCAGTGATCTCTTCAAACTCTGTCAGAACCCTGGCTACCTCAGGGCCTGCCACGGGTGTACTTAGCTGGTGACGTCTTAGATGTTGAAGATTGAAGACAATATTGCAGGCAGACGAAACCTTCTCGATGGAACAAGCGGACTCATGGACAGGGATATTTGGGTTTAGTAACCCCATGCTCTCCATGAATACATATTTACAATATTTACACGAGAACACCATGACCATGAGGTGTCTCTAAATGTGTATAAGGAGCAAAGGGCGATGATCTTCTCGCCTCGGTGGTGATGTCTAAAAGAGGCCGAGTCAGCTGGTGTTCCCCTGGTCGTCGCTTCGCTCCAAAGGTATTACGAGACCAAATCAATTTTCAATAGATTTATATTACTCCTATGTTTACTACTATTTAATTTTAGTAATTGACAGCGAGCTTCGCTCGCTGTCGCATACCATAAGACCCGTGGAACCAAGTTTCCGCCAAAAAGTGTATAACTACTCCTAAATATTATCGGATTGAGCTGAAATTTGACATGCAAGTAGTGCTGTCAAAATCAATGGGGGTCGTCGGAAAAAACTGTTTGCGTAAAAACAAGCCCTTAATGAGTAATAGCGTAAACTACTCCTAATTATTGTCGGATTGAGCTGAAATTCGACATGCAAGTAGTGCTGTCAAAATCAACGGGGGTCTGTAAACAAACTTTTTGCATAGAACAAGCCTTTAATGAGTAATTCACGTAAGAACATAAGAACTTAAGAAAATAAGGAAGCTACAAGAGGCCGCGAGGCCTACACGTGATAGTTCCTGTCACCTAACACTACCTACATCCACCTTTCATCCCCATCCATGAACCTATCCAGCTCCCCTTTAAAGCTCCCCAATGACTAGGTAGCACTAACTACCTGTCAATTGAGACCATTCCATTCATTCACCACCCTATTTGTGAACAGTTTTCCATTTCCTTTTAAATCTACGCTTTTCCAGCTTGAATCCGTTACTTCTTGTTCTACACTGGTTAAAAGCCGTAAAAACTTTTCCTACCTCTCCTTTATCAAATCCCTTTATCCACTTAAAAACTTCTATCGATCGCCCCTTACTCTGCGTCTCTCGAGTGAGTGTAATTTTAATAACTTCAATCTCTTCTCATAACTAAAGTTACGCATCTTGTATCATTTTGGTCATCCTTCTCTGCACTTTTTCTAACAACACTATATCTATCCTATAATATGGAGACCAAAACTGAACTGCATAGTCTAGGTGAGGCCTGACTAGAGCCAGATAAAGCTTTATAATAACTTCCGCACTTCTACTTTTAACACTTCTGGTAATGAATCCTAATACTCTATTAGCTCTATTTCTGGCCTCAATACATTGTTTCCTAGGTCGGAGGTCTGGGCTCACCCTTACTCCAAGATCTTTTTCACCTTACACATCTATTACCAGGGTTTTTTCTACCAACATTCATAACGCTACATTTATCAATATTAAATTCCATCTGCCATCTGACTGCCCACTCGTTAAGTTTATCTAAGTCTCCCTGCAATATGTTTACGTCAGACTGTGATCCAATAATCCTACCTAACTTAGTATCATCAGCAAACTTGCTGATATCACTGCTAATCCCACTATCCAAGTCGTTGATGTAAATCAAAAATAGTAATAGGAACAAAACAGACCCTTGTGGAACTCCACTTGTCACCAGTTGACACCATTCAGATTTGGAACCATTAATTGTAACCCTTTTTTGCCTATTACTTAGCCAAGCTCTGATCCAATGAAGAACCTTCCCATCTATACCATGAGCCCTAACCTTATTTAAGAGTCACTCGTGTGGTACTTTGTCAAATGCCTTACTAAAGTCCAGATATATTATATCATAATCCTTATCATTATCTGCCGTCTCATAAACTTTCCTATAAAAACTCAATAAATTGGTGAGGCATGACCTACCCTTGGTGAATCCATGTTGTGAATCATTGATCAAACTATGTTTATCTAAGTGCTCTCTAATGTTTTTTGCAATAATTGATTCCAATAATTTACCCACCACTGATGTTAGACTTACGGTCGATAATTTGACTTTAGTCCTCTGTCTCCCTTCTTAAATATGGGAACAACATTTCCTTTCCTCCACAATAATGGCACATCGCCTATCTCAACCGATTTCCTAAAAAATGTGCACTAACGACTCACTAACAACCTCCTTGCATTCCTTTAATACCCTGGGATACACGTCATCTGGTCCTGGCGATTTAAATGTTTTCATTTTTTCTATACCCTCCTCCACCATTTCCCTAGTTATCACAATATCTTTGAGTTTCTCCTCGTCGCTTCCTTTGAACATCTGTTCACTATCAGGTATCGCCTGTGTATCCTCCTCCGTAAAAACACTTAAGAAATAATCATTTAGACTCCTACACATATCCTCATCCGTATTTAAGACCTCACCCTGTCCTGACCTTAACGGCCCAACTAATTCCCTTGTCTTTGTTTTATAAACCTGATAGAACCCCTTTGGATCCTTTTTCGCCTGTTCTGCTACTTTAATCTCATAATTGTTCTTAGCAACTCGAGTTAATTTCTTCACTGTCCTCGCCATCACGTTATACTGTTCTTTGTTTACCAATCCTGCCTTGAACCTTAAATAAATGTTTCTTTTTACTCCAAGTTGTGTTTTAACTTGGTGGTCATTAATTTTGGATCACTCTTTCTGGACCTTATTTCCCTATAAGGAATATTTATTTTCTGTCCGTCAATTATATTCCTTACAAATTAGGTATAATCCTCCTCAGCTCCGACCTCACATCCCCTTCTAACCTCTCTAATTACCTCCTCAGCCCTGACCTCACTTCCCTGTCTAACCGCTCTAATTATCTCCTCAGCCTCGACCTCACTACCATATCTGACCGCGCCAATTACCTCCAGGTGCCTTCCTAATCCTTCATAATTGGCCTTTCCAGCTGTCATCGCCCTGTCCTCGGAAAATTTCTTCTCCTCCATCCCACACCTCTTATTGATAACCTCCAGGTGTCTTCTTAATCCCGCATAATTGGCCTTTCTGAAACTAGGTATTCGATGCCTATTGCCACTTAATTTTCCAACTTCCCATTTTAAGCTAAATCTGATCTCATAATGGTCACTAGTATCTAATTTCCCACCGACCTCCACATTTATAACTAAATCGTCTCTATTTGTCAGCAATATATCTAGAATATTATCTCCTCTAGTAGGCTCATTGATTGCTTGACTTAGGAAGTTATCCTGGATTATACTTAACAATTCATCTGCATCGCTGTCACCTATGATTAAATCCCAGTCTATATTCCTAAGATTAAAATCTCCCACCAGCATAATCGATTATATCGCAGGCCTTGTTTATTCTGTCCCATATAGGAGTGAATCCTCTTTACATAAGTTTGGAGGACCTATACACTACACCCAAAACCATTTTCTCAGTTCCCTCCGTAACCTCTACTCATATAGACTATGCTGTCATCTGTTTTTATAACATTGTTAACACAACACTGCAATGCATCTCTTGCATAAAGCGCAACTCCTCCTCGTCTGCCTACTCTGTCCTATTGAAATAACTTATACCCAGCTATCTCGACTTCCGGATCGAATACCTTTCCTGACATATCCAACCATGTTTCTGTTAATGCTATTATATCAAAATCCTCTACACTATTTATTCCTCTCAGGAAATCTATCTTTTTTAAAATACTCCTACAGTTTGTATAGTAAACCTTCAAACAACTCCTCTCTTTTTTGTCAATTTTCCCTTTATCTTTAACTAAACCCCTCCTCTCTCTCTTCTTACGAATCACTTTAGTTCCCTGTCTTCTGAAACTCCTCCTAGTGTCGCAAGTTTCCTTTACCCCGACCCCCGTACCTAAACCCCGGTTCTCTATCTTAAAAATGCCTGCAGTGCATTCTACCTCCTTTCAGGGATTCAGACAAGATCTGAACCCCTTTCCTCGAAAAGTGCACCCCGTCCCTGCGGTAGAGGTGGTTATGCCCGAAAAAGAGGTCCCAGCTGTCGACAAAGGCCCAACCATTGGCTTTGCAATGAAGTGCCAGCCGGCAATTCACAGCAATAGCCCTGGAGTACCACATGTCGTCAACAAAGCGTCTTGGAAGAACACCACACACCACAGGGAACCCACCCCTGTCCCTAACTTTACCTACAGCTTCCTTGAACCGCCGTAGCAATTCCTCACTTCTTACACACTCAACATCGTTTCCCCAGCGCTCAGGCAGACGATGGGTTTTTCCCTTGGTCCGCCATGCACTCAACTATCTTTGTCACTAACATAACCTATCCCCTTCCCTGGGTAACTCACCGACTTCATGCGCATCCCTTCTCTGTCACAAAACCTGCTGTCAAGATGCCTAACCTGACTGTCACCAACAACCAAGATTTTACCTTCGGGCTAATGATGTATCGTCTACCTTCCTAACCTCCGTATCATCCTCTTGCAGTCCCGAGAGTACCTGAAATGAGTTCGCGCACACAAGATGGTCATTGTTTACCTTTTTCTCCTTCGAGCGGGCTCCATGATCCAAACACCAATCCCTGGTGACTTACTAGGAACCTTAGTAGTCGCTTGAGTCACATCTCGCTCTGGTACCCCTACAGGCACATCACTCGCATGTGCCCCTCCACTCGCTCCCCTTCACCTCCACACTTAAGAGAACGTATCTCTTTTTCCTGCTTCTTCAAATGTAATGAGTTAATTGGCTGGAACGCGGCTCGCTGTCACGTTCCAGCCGCAAGAACTGAGCCAAAAGCAAAGGGGCCAGAGGCTGGACGTCTATACTTGATATTCTTAATTATCTCTGGAGAATTTTTTTATTTCCGACACACGGCCTCTTGTAACTTACTTATTTTCTTGTGTTCTAATGATGTGTGTGTGTGTGTGTGTGTGTCACCTGACTTGATCCCCTCATTAAAGGAGGGGTCAATGAGGTGAGGGATGGTAGTAGGTCTCCCTCTCTCTTGTTCTACTCTCTCCTCCCTTCCTTCCACACTATGAAAGTATGGATGAGATTCATTCCCCCTACCACTACCACTACAGGCTTAATTAAATCAATGAGGTCACTTCCATGTCCACCAATAGGATGGGAAAGAGGAGTGAGTGTGTGAGTGTGTGTGTGTGTGTGTGTGTGTGTGGTGTGTGTTGTGTATGTGTGTGCGTGTGTGCGGTGTGTGTGTGGTGTGGTTTGTGTGGCAAGTATGAAAAATACATATAAAACAAAAGCGATCATCTGTCAAGATTAGTCGGTCTTCTTTTTATTTTGGTAAATAGGTTCATGTATTTATCATTTGTTTTTCATTCTCTCTCTCTCTCTCTCTCTCTCTCTCTCTCTCTCTCTCTCTCTCTCTCTCTCTCTCTCTCTCTCTCTCTCTCTCTCTCTCTCCCTCTCCCTCTCCCTCTCTCTCTCTCTGGGCATAAAAACAATTTTTTGTCAGGAAACATATTAAGAAAACACAGAAAAGCAATCCAAACAGCTCAATGAAAAGGACCATTAGAATAGTCACGGTGTGTGTGTGTGTGTTTGTGTGTATGTGTGCGTGTGTATGTGTATTGCTTTAATAATGTGTCCATCCCCCTATTTGTCGATCACTTCATTAAGCCGATCTGGTAGTGAATCCACTAATTTTTCACAAATTTCTTGATTCCGCCTAAAGTGTTCCCACATTCGTTTTGTTCCACCACTGCAGCGGTCCGTCTTTCCCCCTCCACGTGCCAGTCCCGGACCATGGCCGCCCACAGGTGTTCGATGGGATTTAAGTCGCATCCCTTGGGCGGCCAATTCCAATGATCTGAAACTCGAGAAATGCCAGTTGTGGCTGGCAATTTTAACTCAAAGGATTTCCATAGTAATAAGAACAAATAAGCCAGGCATCCACGTCGGAGGCATGCCCGGTGTAGCGATCTGACCAGCTACCCTTGGCCCGAGTAGCTACACTGCACAAATATGCACTGAAACAGCTCCCTGGGTGAATATTTGTTTGACAATGTATACCAATTGTATAATAAATGACCTACATGAGAATATAATATAACATGTGTTTTGGTTTCCTTATTTATCAGGGTACCACATTCATCGCCACATAGCTACATGGTAAATAAGATGTAAAGAACCATATATTCCACTGTATCTGTACCACAGTGGTCTATGATCGAAGTTATCACTGACTAGTATAAATAAATGACCTACATGAAACAATAATATAACTTGTGTTTTGGTGACATTATGTATCAGGGTACCACATTCATCGCCACATAGCTATATGGTAAATAAGATGTAAAGAAGCATATATACCACTGTATAGTGGTCTATGATTGAAATTATCACTGACTAGTATAAATAAATGACCTACATGAGAAAATAAATACTTGTGTTTTGGTGACACTATTTATCAGGGGAACAAATATATCGCCGTAACAACGATAAATAAGGTTGCGCTTTTCCGCGCATGCGCAGTAAGGGCCTGGCAACCTTTTATATTGGCAACCCTTTATATCGTCACACCGGCAGGCGCCATGGCCAGAAAGGCAGCAAGGTAGGTCTCCTTACAACCCGAGCCCCTGTCCACCCAGCAGTGAATGGGTAAAGGGTGTTAGCCGGGGTTTGTGACCCGCCTCCCGGGGTGGTGGCTTCCCCCAACACTAACCACTAAGCAGGAATGATAAACATGTTGTTATGGAGACGGGGCCACACCAGCGTTGCTCAGGCCCTGTAAAATACAACTAGATGAATACACACACACACACACACACTCACACTGTCTGCACACACACACACACTGCCTGCACACACATACACTGCCTACACACACACACACACACGCACTGCCTACACATACACACACACAGTGCCTGCACACACACACACACACACACTGCCTGGACACACACACACACACACACACGTCCAGCATAGTAATATAGTTTATAGGCGTGCATCCCTATATATAACATTAATAAGGACTAAAATGTTACTTTTATAAGAAGTAATAGAGTACTTAGCCACGCCATACAGAAATACTAGAGTCTGTGTTAAAATATTGAAGTTTTCTATAAAGGTTGCGTTTTCTTTGATACAAGGTTAAGGGGGACTATATTAATGACATCGACCATTAGCAGTCGCTCTCCTAGCCTTATCTCTCCCTTATTGACCTCTTATAGTCCCTTAATATCACCGTCACTTAATTCGTCAACCACGGCCCTAGAGACGAACGAGGTTGCAGACTGGGAAAGGACTGCCCTAGTTACCACCCTATGTTATGCCGTAATGCATTGCGGAAACAAGAATGTTTCATTAAGGACTGCAAGTTCACTCACATAAGAGGAACTAAACGTCAGCAGACTGCGACTCACAACCCTGCTGAAGCAAAAAAGGATAGTTCCAGAACAGTGAGCACACCACCAGTTTCACAAAACCAATCAGACGGGGAACTCAACAACCATTTTTTAGAAATGTTCCTCGAACTGAAAACACACATAGCAAACAAACAAAGTTGTGGAGGCTCAAGGAGTAGCGCTGCAAAATCTGACGATACCACCAACCCAGCAGAGTCACCCCGCACAAAGCTTTCAACAGCAGTGGCACCCATGAACCAGTCTGGGCCTGGCCAGGACCGGGGTACACTAGTGGAGAAACTCCTAGTGGGCAATATACAAGGTCTTTACCCGAAGACAAACCAAAGCAAGCTCCCATTCCTTAGCGAACTAGCCCGGGAAGAAGACTTCATGTTTATTGCCCTCACCGAAACTCACCTATCTGAAGGAGTCAAAGAGGCAGAAATCTGTATTCCAAACTACACCTCATTCCGGACAGATAGGAAATACAGAACCCATGGAGGCACAATAATATTCCTGAGGGACGACATTGCTCTAAATGCAAAAACACTCTTGTCGTACTCAGACGGCCAAGTAGAACTCCAGGCGATCTACATACAGGCACGCAACATGGTGCTTATAAACTGCTACCGCCCTCCGAGCTGCTGCCCTAAGAATTTCAGCAGTGCCATGGAGGCCCTACGTCACCTGCGGGACTCCTTATCAATCCCCACACCTGATATCATCCTCACTGGGGATTTCAAACTTTCCTTTCTTAAAATGGCCCGAAGGAATTTTAACTGGGAGCACGCTGGCTGATAAGTGTCAAGCTGAATCACTCCTAGAAATAGCAAACTCCACATTCCTTATTCAAGTAATAACTGAACCAACCAGGGGCAAAACATTCTCGACCTGCTCTTCACTAACAACTGTGATGCAGTTAATAACATCTCTGCTGAAAAACTATTTTTTCTGACCACAATCTCCTCAGGATACACACACACTACCAAAAATCAACACTACCTCCTGAAGTGACCAGTCCAGCAGAGAAGAACCCATTCTCCAGTCTCAATTTTTTTAGCAGCCAAGTCAACTGGGAGCTCATAAATGCACAGCTTAGGGGCACTGACTGGGAGGCCGTGCTTCATGCGGTGACCCCGAGGATATGCTGAACAGCCTACTCACCACAATCTTAAGGGCGTGTGAAGGCAATGTCCCATTGAAGAAACGGCAAGCTTCCAGAAAAAGCCACATCCCAAAGGAACGGAAAATACTGATGAAGAGACGGGAAAAATTTAAACTCAGCGCATACTTAAAACATCAAATGACAAACAGAAGAGCTCGCTTCAAGCCAAAGTCTCTGCTGTTGAGAATAAAATCAAAGAATCTCATGAAAAGCAGCGAGCCTGGGAAGAAAATCAGGCTGTGGAAAACATAAAGGTAAACCCTAAGTTCTTCTTCAAGTACTGCAAAAAGTTTTCCAAAACACAAGTTAGAGTTGGGCCACTACAAGCAGAAATGGGGAAATGTCAAAAAATCCCCAAGAAACATGACATATCTTATCCCAGCAATATACGAAAGTGTTCTCGAAGCCTAAAACTACGAAGATTGTGCGTGACCCCAGCAAGTCTTTGAGGATCACAGCCAACACACCACAACCTCTCCAACATCATTTCACCACAGCTGACCTACAGAAACCCATTAGCGAACTGAAGATGAACTCTGCTGCTGGACCTGATGGTGTGCCGTCCATCCTTCTGCTGAAATGCAAAGAGCACTGGCAACCCCCCTCTATAAGATCTGGCGCTGCTCTCTGGACACCGGCATCATCCCAACCATGTTAAAGGAGGCAGTGATCTCTCCAATACACAAAGGGGGAGACAGAAGCCAAGCAAAAAATTACAGACCTGTGGCCCTCACTCCCACATGGTAAAAATATTTGAGAAAAGTAATTAGGGATGCAATCACTCTCTACTTGGAAGACAATGACTCATGAGCAGTTCCCAGCATGGCTTTCGCAAAGGAAGGTCGTGTCTCTCCAACCTGCTGGCCCACTACACTGGACAACAACATGTTTGCTACTGGAGATGTGTAAAGCGATTTAGACTAATTTGGGTACGTTTGATTTCAAAAATCATAACCGTTTGCTGTATCACGTCAGGATTTTGAGTTACAGAAATACTCCCATTGCCTAGAAGTCAGGATTTCAATGAAATTTACAAAATTCATTTATTCATTTATTTCATCATGAATGCTTCAATTCCATATGTCTTTAACATGCCTATTTCGTAAGAGGTGGTAGGCTGCAGACTGCACTCTGAAGGTCGCTGTCTGTAGCTAGATTTGTATAGCGTATTGATTGCGGGGTGATGTGGTTGGTTGCGCGTGGTCTAGTTTGTGGCCTTGTGAGCCGTTGGCTGCGCGCAGAACAAAGTCACGCGCTCTTGAGAAACGACTTTCTTTAACACAATCTAGACCACGCGCAACCAACCACATCACGCCGCAATCAATACGCTATACAAATCTAGCTACAGACAGCGACCTTTAGAGTGCAGTCTGCAGCCTACCACCTCTTACGTAACTACGATATAACGTACTTATATAACTACTAATTTTTGTTGTTTCTTTCTTTCAGTTAAACATGAGTAGACGTTCCTGTACCAAAACATCCAGACAACTTCTGTTATGTCTGTGGTCGGTATACCAAAAAAGATCAACAGCGAAGTGTATCTACGGCAGTGAAAATGAAGGCCGCCTACTGTCACTACTTCGGGTGTAAGGTGGGGGACCAAGGAAAGAGCTGGGCACCACAAAATCTGCTGCACAAGCTGCCACTCAGCCTTGACTCAGTGGTTGGTGGGCAAGCGCGCGAGCATTCCATTTGCGGTGCCCATGATATGGCGTGAGCCGCAGAATCATCATGATGATTGTTATTTCTGCTGCACAAGCATCGCCGGCTTCAACAGGAAGAATAAAGGCCACATCAAGTACGCTGACTGCGTCTCTGCTCGTTAAACCTGTGCCTCATGATGACGAGAACCCCGTTCCAACATGTCCAGCTGATCAGAACATAACTGTTTAAACAGTGGCGAAGAGGATGGTGATGAACCTTTGAACCCGACACTCAAGAACAAGAACCACACCTTCTGAACAGGGAGAGTTAAATGATCTTGTAAGAGATCTCTCGCTGTCAAGGCGAAGGCAGAGCTGCTTGGATCAAGGCTGCAGCAGTGGAATCTACTTGAACCTAACACCAAGATATCCTTGTTCAGAGCACGTCACAGCGACATGGCTCAGTTCTTTGAGATGGAAGACACGATGACATTCTGCAGTGACATCAACGGTCTGTTGAAAGAACTTGGGTTGTGATCACGATCCTGCAGACTGGCGCCTCTTCATCGGACTCGGGGAAGAAACAGCTTGAAGGCTGTTTTGCTCCACAATGGCAACAAGAAACCATCAGTCCCACTGGCTCACGCGTTCGGCATGAAAGAGACCTATGAGACTATGCGGCAGCTGCTTGATTCCATCAAGTACAATGACTTCAACTGGCACATCTGCGGAGACTTGAAAGTGGTGGCACTGTTGTTAGGGCTGCAGTCAGGCTACACGAAATACATGTGCTTCCTTTGTCTCTGGGATAGCAGAGACGACAAGAATCACTGGACGAAGAATGATTGGAAAGAGCGGACGGAGCATGTACCTGGTCGATACAACGTGAAGCATGTCGCCTTGTCGACCCAGCCAAGATTTTCCTTCCACCACTCCACATAAAGCTCGGCTTGATGAAGAATTTTGTACGGGCATGGATCTGAATGGGCGTGGGTTTTTATACCTGAAGGAGAAGTTTGGCAACACCTTGTCGGAGGCTAAGATCAAGGCTGGTGTCTTTGTTGGACCGCAAATCCGAGAGGTAATGAAGGACGAAACTTTTCCGACAACTCTAAAACCCCCAAAAAGCTGGCAGTGTGGAGGAGCTTCAAAGCTGTGACGGACAACTTCTTGGGGAACGAGCGCGCCCGGGCAACTATGAAGAAATAGTGCAGCAGCTGCTGGAGTCCTTCAGGAAACTTGGCTCCAGGATGTCCCTGAAGATCCATTTCCTACACCAGCACCTGAACTTCTTCCCTGACAACTTGGGAGCTGTCTCGGACGAGCACGGCGAGCGATTCCACCAAGAGATTTCACTCATGGAGACGCGTTACCAAGGGCGGCACAACCCGAACATGATGGGCGACTTCTGCTGGTTCCTGCTTCGTGAAACTGACACAGAGCAGCACAAACGCAAAGCCAAATGCCTAAAGCATTTTTAATTACATTCTAGTAGAGTTTTTCTGTAATTTCTATAATTTTGAAGCATTCATGATGAAATAAATGAATAAATGAATTTTTGTAAATTTCATTGAAATCCTGACTTCTAGGCAATGGGAGTATTTCTGTAACTCAAAATCCTGACGTGATACAGCAAAACGGTTATAATTTTTGAAATCAGCGTACCCAAATTAGTCTAAATCACTTTACACATCTCCAGTAATAATTTTTTTTTGAAATTTGTTGTCCAGTGCTATGAGTGGCTGCTCCAAGGACTTGCTGAAGGAGAAAATGTGGACGTCGTGTACCTGGATTTTGCCAAGGCCTTCGACCGAGTTGATCACGGCATCCTCCTCCACAAGATGAAGGCCATGGGAATAACAGGGAAGCTGGGTGTGTGGTTGCACAGCTTCCTTACACACAGGAAACAGGCAGTCGCTGTTGATGGCTACAAATCGCAGCAAGAAGTCGCCAGTGGTGTCCCCCAGGGCTCAGCCCTCGGCCCTGTGCTCTTCCTGGTCCTGATGGCTGACAATCGAGGGAAGTGGTCAACGGCTCCTTTCTGTCATCCTTTGCCAATGATACCACCACAGCCACAGGATTAGTGAGGAAAGCGAGCTTTACAACTGCAGGCAAACATACAGGAGATTTTCAAAATGGGCCGAAAGTAATAATATGAAATTTAATGAGGAGAAATTTGAATTACTGAGACTAGGACCTAATACTGAGTTAAAAGCTCCACCAACATATATACAGGGGGACAGCAAGAAATCTCAGCAGTCATGTCGTCAAGTGTCTTGGTGTTGCACATGAACGAGCGACGCCAACCTTCCAGCACACATCAAGGAAACAGCCAGCAAAGCCAGGCGGATTGGTCGGCTGGTTCCCACCGAACCTTCAAGTCAAACTAAAATCTCTGACACTTGGANATTTTCCCCAAAAGGGAAAGAAAATCCCAAAAACATGACATATTTTATCCCAAGCAATATACGAAAGTGTTCTCGAAGCCTAAAACTACGAAGATTGTGCGTGACCCCAGCAAGTTCTTTGAGGATCACAGCCAACACCCCCACAACCTCTCCAACATCATTTTCACCACAGCTGACCTACAAAAAAGCCTTTAGCCAACTGAAGATGAACTCTGCTGCTGGACCTGATGGTGTGCCGTCCACCCTTCTGCTGAAATGCAAAGAGGCACTGGCAACCCCCCTCTATAAGATCTGGCGCTGCTCTCTGGACACCGGCATCATCCCAACCATTTTTAAAGGAGGCAGTGATCTCTCCAATACACAAAGGGGAGACAGAAGCCAAGCAAAAAAATTACAGACCTGGGCCCTCACCTCCCACATGGTAAAAATATTTGAGAAAGTAATTAGGGATGCAATCATCTCCTACTTGGAAGACAATGACCTCATGAGCAGTTCCCAGCATGGCTTTCGCAAAGGAAGGTCGTGTCTCTCCAACCTGCTGGCCCACTACACTGGACAACAACATGTTTGCTATGGAGATGTGTAAAGCGTTTTAGACTAATTTGGGTACGCTGATTTCAAAAATCATAACCGTTTTTGCTGTATCACGTCAGGATTTGAGTTACAGAAATACTCCATTGCCTAGAATTTCAGGATTTCAATGAAATTTACAAAAATTCATTTATTCATTTTTTCATCATAAATGCTTCAATTCCATATGTCTTTAACATCCCTATTTCGTAAGGGGTGGTAGGCTGCAGACTGCACTCTGAAGGTCGCTGTCTGTAGCTAGATTTGTATAGCGTATTGATTGCGGGGTGATGTGTTGGTTGCGGTGGTCTATTTTTGTGGCCTTGTGAGCCGTTGGCTGCGCGCAGAACAAAAGTCACGGCGCTTTTGAGAAACGACTTTCTTTACACAATCTAGACCACGCGCAACCAACCAAAATCACGCCGCAATCAATACGCTATAAAATCTAGCTACAGACAGCGACCTTTAGAGTGCAGTCTGCAGCCTACCCCCCTCTTACGTAACTACGATATAACGTACTTATATAACTACTAATTTTTTTGTTTCTTTCTTTCAGTTAAACATGAGTAGACGTTCCTGTACCAATCATCCAGACAACTTCTGTTATGTCTGTGGTCGGTATCCCAAAAAAAGATCACCAGCGAAGTGTATCTACGGCAGTGAAAATGAAGGCCGCCTACTGTCACTACTTGGGGTTTGTAAGGTGGGGGACCAAGGAAAGAGTGGGCACCAAACATCTGCTGCACAAGCTGCCACTCAGCCTTGATCAGTGGTTGGTGGGCAAGCGCGCGAGCATTCCATTTGCGGTGCCCATGATATGGCGTGAGCCGCAGAATCATATGATGATTGTTATTTCTGCTGCACAAGCATCGCCGGCTTCAACGGAAGAAAAAAGGCCAACTTTCAAGTACGCTGACTGGGGTCTCTGCTCGTAAACCTGTGCCTCATGAGACGAGAACCCGTTCCAACATGTCGCGTGATCAGAACATAACTGTAAGCATGGCGAAGAGGATGGTGATGAACCTTTTGAACCCGACACTCAAGAACAAGAACCACACCTTCTGAACCAGGGAGAGTTAAATGCTTGTAAGAGATCTCTCGCTGTCAAAGGCGAAGGCAGAGCTGCTTGGATCAAGGCTGCAGCAGTGGAATCTACTTGAACCTAACACCAAGATATCCTTGTTCAGAGCACGTCACAGCGACAATGGCTCAGTTCTTTGAGATGGAAGACACGATGACATTCTGCCAGTGACATCAACGGTCTTTTTGAAAAGAACTTGGGTGTGATCACGATCCTGCAGACTGGCGCCTCTTCATCGACTCGGGAAGAAACAGCTTGAAGCTGTTTTTGCTCCACAATGGCAACAAGAAACCATCAGTCCCACTGGCTCACGCGTTCGGGCATGAAGAGACCTATGAGACTATGCGGCAGCTGCTTGATTCATCAAGTACAATGACTTCAACGGGCCCACATCTGCGGAGACTTGAAAGTGTGGCCACGTTTTTAGGCTGCAGTCAGGCTACACGAAATACATGTGCTTCCTTTGTCTTGGGATAGCAGAGACGACAAGAATCACTGGACGAAGAATGATTGGAAAGAGCGGACGGAGCAGTACCTGGTCGATACAACGTGAAGCATGTCGCCCCTTTTCGACCCAGCCAAGATTTTCCTTCCCCCCACTCCCATAAAGCTCGGCTGATGAAGATTTGTTTACGGGCAATGGATCTGAAAGGGCGTGGGTTTTTATACCTGAAGGAGAAGTTTTGGCAACACCTTGTCGGAGGGTAAGATTTAAGGCTGGTGTCTTTTTTGGACCGCAAATCCGAGAGGTAATTTAAGGACGAAACTTTTTCCCACAACTCTAAACCCCAAAGAGCTGGCAGTGTGGAGGAGCTTCAAAGCTGTGACGGACAACTTCTTGGGGAAAAGAAACGCGCGGACAACTATGAAGAAATAGTGCAGCAGCTGCTGGAGTCCTTCAGGAAACTTGGCTCCAGGATGTCCCTGAAGATCCATTTTTCCTACACCAGCACCTGAACTTCTTCCCTGACAATTGGAGCTTCTCGGACGAGCACGGCGAGCGATTCCACCAAGAGATTTTCACTCATGGAGACGCGTTACCAAGGGCGGCACAACCCGAAAATGATGGGCGACTTCTGCTGTTTCCCGCTTCGTGAAACTGGGCACAGAGCAGCACAAACGCAAAGCCAAATGCCTAAAGCATTTTTAATTACATTCTAGTAGAGTTTTCTGTAATTCTTTTAATTTTGAAGCATTCTGATGAAAATAAAGAATTTAAAGAATTTTTGTAAATTTCATTGAAATCCTTTACTTCTAGGCAATGGGAGTATTTCTGTAACTCAAAATCCTGACGTGATACAGCAAAACGGTTATAATTTTTGAAATCAGCGTACCCAAATTAGTCTAAATCACTTTACACATCTCCAGTAATAATTTTTTTTTGAAATTTGTTGTCCAGTGCTATGAGTGGCTGCTCCAAGGACTTGCTGAAGGAGAAAATGTGGACGTCGTGTACCTGGATTTTGCCAAGGCCTTCGACCGAGTTGATCACGGCATCCTCCTCCACAAGATGAAAGGGCCCTGGGAAAAACAGGGAAGCTGGGTGTGTGGTTGCACAGCTTCCTTACACACAGGAAACAGGCAGTCGCTGTTGATGGCTACAAATCGCAGCAAGAAGTCGCCAGTGGTGTCCCCCAGGGCTCAGCCCTCGGCCCTGTGCTCTTCCTGGTCCTGATGGCTGACATCGAGGAAGTGGTCAACGGCTCCTTTCTGTCATCCTTTGCCAATGATACCACCATCAGCCACAGGATTAGTGAGGAAAGCGACGCTTTACAACTGCAGGCAAACATACAGGAGATTTTCAAATGGGCCGAAAGTAATAATATGAAATTTAATGAGGAGAAATTTGAATTACTGAGACTAGGACCTAATACTGAGTTAAAAGACTCCACCAACATATATACAGGGGGACAGCAAGAAATCTCAGCAAGTCATGTCGTCAAGTGTCTTGGTGTGCACATGAACGACGACGCCACCTTCCAGCAGCACATCAAGGAAACAGCCAGCAAAGCCAGGCGGATGGTCGGCTGGGTCCACCGAACCTTCAAGTCAAGGGAACAATAAGTCATGCTGACACTATGGAAAGCCCTTGTACAGCCAGTACTCGATTACTGCAGCCAGCTCTGGTCACCCCACAAAAAGGGTGACATACAGGAGCTTGAGTCAGTACAGAGGGCCTTCACCAGGACAATAAAAGGCATGAAAGGCCTAAACTACTGGCAGCGACTGCAAAAGCTGGGGCTATACTCCCAACAGAGAAGGAGAGAGAGATACGGGACCATATATGTGTGGAAGATATTGGAGAAGCAAGTGCCTGATCCCACCCCCAATCTACTGAAGGCAAAGACAAGTGAGCGCACCGGTCGCTCATGCGAAAGAAGGGCTCTCTCTTCTACAACCCCAGGGAGAATCAAGAGTCTCCTTGCCTCCAGTCTTTCACACAGTGGCCCTAGACTCTTTAACGTACTCCCTAAATACGTCAGACACACCACAGGCTGCTCAGTCACCAGATTTAAAAAAGAACTGGACAACTTCCTGCAAACACTGCCAGATGAGCCTCCCGTACCAGGCTACACGGCTTGTTGCAGGGCAGCTTCAAACTCTGTGCCAGACCAGATGGCTCTCCTGAAAGTAGACTCTCGGACTGGCAGCAGCGGTGGACCACCACAGCTGTGAGGAAGACCCTCTAAATCTAACCAAGTAAAACCAAGTAAGTAAGTAAAACCGTAAATCCCTTGTAATCCTGCGTACGTGTTCCGTAATCATCAAATTGTGGTTTCATCGTAATTGTAATTGGGCTATTTCCCCTTTCTCTATATTAAATGTCCGTAAGGAACAGACTCCATCTCTTATACATAGGAATATAAACCTTATTGATTTCTTCCTAAATGGCCGCCGCCTTCCCGCTATTTAACGTCAATAAGGACTAGAGTGATATCAATTAAGATATCAATTTAGTCTTTATTGATTTTATCTCCCATATCCACTGTTCATAAGGATCAGAGTCATATGTTATTTATTACTATTATAATCTTATTGAATTTAACAAGATGGCCGCCACGTTATGCAGGTTTTGTGGGACATTTTGTGGGAATTGTGGTGATGGTGGTGGTTTTTTGTGGGAAAATCTCTCAGTGCCAGTAGTAGCTCTGGTTGTAGCAGTTGTAGTATAAATATATCACATGTTTTTATATATCCATGTCTGTTAATACATTATTATTATTGCAGGATGTATTACCGTAGATAACACTATAGTCGCCAGCTGCACTAATGTCGCCATCCGCCATATATAAAGAATGATAGCATCACTACTGCTGTGTCTGTGCCTCTGAAGATGATACACAATAGTTTTTATCATGACTGTATAATCTACCCTGTTTCAGCGTTGTTTTATGCTTTGTAGCTGCAAGTATAGACGGTTTACAATTTCACTACTTTTTTTTTTTTTTCGGGCGACGACGACGGCGGGAATTCCAATGATCTGAAACTCGAGAAATGCCAGTGGTCGCTGGCAGTTTTA
The DNA here is from genome assembly GCA_016584305.1 of Chionoecetes opilio. Lineage (NCBI taxonomy): Eukaryota > Metazoa > Arthropoda > Malacostraca > Decapoda > Majidae > Chionoecetes > Chionoecetes opilio. The sequence continues at coordinate 32,381 of JACEEZ010002744.1, forward strand.
ACTCAAAGGTTGGTCTACTGTGTTTTGGCTCCGCGACTAATATTTTTCATAAATTAATTTCGCGATAAACATTGATGCACCGCATCTGAATACCAAAAAATATAGTTCTTCTGTTGTTCTAATAAATATATGGATGACATGCATTACGATGGAACGTTCTATAATAGCAATTTAATGCAAATTTCTCGCCTCGAGTAGCAAAGCTTAATATATTTTTTACATGTATATTGTGGCATGTAAAATTTGGGCGATGTTCACACTGTTTTCTAAGACAGTACTGCTGCGTCTGGCAAACGCTTGTCAAAATACAATAAGCAATGCCTTGGAAAAACGAAGAATAAAGAATGCCGAAATCGGCTTGTTGCTGCGACAATGTAGGTTATAATTGTGAAGGCGACACGCCGCGGCGGGGAGTGGTGGGGGGGGAGATTGTGGCGGGGCGATTGAATCAAAACATTGCTACTTCACGCGTCGACTCATTGCACTTCCAGGCTTTCTATCTGATTGATACACAATAATAACAGGAAAATATGACTGCCTAGGTATAGATAACTTCTAAACATACGTTATTGACTATATAATATCATAGAGTACACAGCGCGCCAAAGCATTGTTCGCGACATCATAACACAGCGCTTCCATACGGGAATTCAGAAAATGTACTCTATGGCAGCCTACTGACTTCCGAGAGAGATATCTTACATATGGCAGCTTGTTTAAGGCATGGGCAGTCCATCAAGACCGTTGAGGAATGTTCAGATGCCACTTGTCAATTATAAACGAAGCATTTAAAAAAGTATCGCCTTCCTTCCCGCGAGTAATTTGAACAGACGCGCATTGGTATAGCTATCATTATTTGCATAATGAGTAGCAAGAAAGACCTAACAAAGGAGCAAATTAAAGTTATTGTATCTCTACACAAGGCAGAGAGGCCAGTGGAAGAAATATCAAGGATTGTGGATGTTACGAAGAGATGTGTGCATAAGTGGGTGGAGAGTTTCGGGGTGGCACGGCGGGGTAGCGACAGCCGCGACACCAGAACATTATAAGTGGCCAGGGAGAGGATGTAAAAGTCATATCGCAATATTTTTCTTGCTCTTAATTGAGGATGGGCATCCACTTGAGGTTTCATGACATTTAGGGTGCTTGCTGAGGTTTTACATCCTCGCCCTGGCCACTTATAATGTTCTGGTGTCGCGGCTGTCGCTTACCCCGCCGTGCCACCCCGAAACTCCCCACCCACTTATGCACACAATCTCTTCGTAACATCCACAATCCTTGATATTTCTTCCACTGGCCTCTCTGCCTTGTGTAGAAATACAATAACTTTAATTTGCTCCTTTGTTAGGTCTTTCTTGCTACTCATTATGCAAATAATGATAGCTATACCAATGCGCGTCTGTTCAAATTACTCGCGGGAAGGAAGGCGATACTTTTTTAAATGCTTCGTTTATAATTGACAAGTGGCATCTGAACATTCCTCAACGGTCTTGATGGACTGCCCATGCCTTAAACAAGCTGCCATATGTAAGATATCTCTCTCGGAAGTCAGTAGGCTGCCATAAGAGTACATTTTCTGAATTCCCGTATGGAAGCGCTGTGTTATGATGTCGCGAACAATGCTTTGGCGCGCTGTGTAGCATTTCCATCGCCTCCTCAACTATAACCTCCTTGGTTATTTGGTTATATACAATGTTTTACAGAATCAGGCTTCTATACAATATACATATAGAAGAAAATCGTTCTTAATATTATACTTTTGTGTTTTAAGTGCAGTGGAATAAGCCAATATTTTGTTTTCCAGTAGACCAACTTATTATCAAAAAAGTGAGCTAAAACTGCCAGCGACCCCTGGCATTTTGGGTTCCAGTTCTCTCGAATTGACCACAACGATTTATGGGTGGCGATTCAGCCATTCTGTCACCATCCTGCTGGTGTGAATAGATGAATTATCATGCACTAGTGTGATGTGCATGGGTTCAGGAACCATCGTCCTCACGGATGGGAAAAGAACCTCTTCTAATATTTATATATATTGAGACACTTAAGACAGAGACGGAAGAAATGAAGAGATGCATCTTCAGAGACAGCCTCGAAGACATGTTCGACATCGCGCATTCCAAGGCAATGGAAGCGAAGATCCCCGAGGAAGACAAGGCGCTCTTGGAGGCTCAGAGGGAGGACCGGCAGAGCTGCTCGATGGCTGGCGTGGACGAGAAGCTGAAGCGAGCGACTGAGGAGAAGCGACGTAAGAGACAAAGGATGGAGATGAAGAAGAAGGACGCGGCTGCTTCGTCATGCACTCTTGATCGTGACGTGGCTTTGGACTTGGAGTCTTCTACTACATCCTCATCGTCCAACGAAGAAACCGAGGACGACGACTTCAAAGCTCCGACACAGCTAAATGTCCACGCCGTCGACCTCCTAAGGAGAATAAGCTCACCAAGGAGCTGACCCTTGCTTGGGAGCGCGACAATCTGTCCATCCGTGCTGCGACATCCTCCTACGCCGCTGCTGCAATGAGCCTCGGCCACGAAATCGAACATATCACTGTGTCCCGTTCGTCGATCCACCGGGCCAGAGTCAAGAACCGCGAAGAGATTGCCATGTCTCTCTCCTTCAAGCCTGAAGTCCCTTTGGTCCTGCATTGGGACGGCAAGTTGTTACCCAGTCTAGCGGACGGAAGGTCATTGGAGGAGAGGGTGGCCGTCTTGGTGTCCGGGGAGGATACGGAGGAACTTCTGGGTGTTCCTGTGTCTGCAGACGGGACAGAACAAGCTGTTGCGGAAACCGTCTTGAAGCTGGTACGGGAAAGCAGCTTGGAGGGCAACATCATTGGAATGGCATTCGACACGACAGCGGCCAACACGGGGATGGTTCAAGGAGCGTGTATCAGGATTGAACGTGCACTGGAGAAGCCCCTGGTGTGGTTGGCATGCCGCCACCACATCCTGGAAGTTGTTCTGAAGGATGTCTTCGAGGCTTGCATGGGTCCATCATCTGGCCCTAACATCGCCCTTTTCAAGAGGCTCCAGAATCGTTGGCCTATCGTTGACCAGAGCCGACCACAGCCCCTGACACCGACCGCTCTGTCATCCGACGAAGAAACTCACCGCCTTGAGATGCTCGGTCACTTGAAACGTCTGCTTGACTGTGGGAATCATCCACGCGAAGATTACAAAGAGATCATCCTGCTCAGCGTGGTCTACCTCGGAGGAGGAGTCCCTACATCCTTCCGTGCTCCTGGTGCTTACCACATGGCCAGATGGATGGCCAAGGCCATCTACGCCGTGAAGATCATGCTCTTCCATGACCAGCTGGAGATGAGCAGGCGGGAGTTGGCGGGGATCCGTCGAGTTGCTTTCTTTGTGACCATGGTCTACGCGAAATACTGGAATGAGGCAATGATTCCGTCCTACGCAGCCAAGAACGACCTGGACTTCATCACTGACGTGAAGAGGATCTGCGACGATGGGGTTGCGTCGGTCGCGGAACGTGCCATGCGGCGCCATCTCTGGTACCTTTCCGAGAGCCTGATCGGACTGGCCATCTTCGATGACCACATCAGCCCGGAGCAAAAGGCGGAGATGGTAGAGGGGATGAAGCGTTCTTCGACGACCAAGAATCCACGGCGCCCCGAGTCGAAGACACCAATCAATCTCAACAGGCCGCTTTCCGCCTTCTGCTCAGTGCGGTCGATGCAGGTCTTGAAAAGTCTACTAGGAGGCCAGCAACCGACCTTCCTTGAGCTGAGTCCTGAAACATGGAACACGGATTCGTGTTTCAAGTGCGCGAAGAAGCGGGCTGGTGTCCTGAAGGTCACGGACGACCTCGCAGAACGAGGAATAGCCCTCATTCAACGCTTCCTCGGCAACCGGACGAAAGAAGAACGGCAAACCCAGTTCCTCTTGAAGCTTGTTCGCCTCCACACGAAAGCTGTCCCTAAAAAAACGAAGGCGGAACTCAAGAAGGTGTTGGAGTAGGAATAAATAACTAAATAAACACAACAGATATTTCACATTCGTTTCCCTGTACCTAGGCTCTTCTGAACACGATAGAGTGATCAGAATGCAGATAATGGGTCGAATCTTAGAGCTATCAAAACGTTCGTTTTGCGCGACCATTAAATATTGCCCAATTTTCACGAACATTTGGTGGAATCACTTTCACTTGACAAGGAACCAGAGTAGCATGTGCTGGACTTGATATCATTATTTGATTTTCTGCTAATACAAGCCTGGGACACCCTATTATATATATATACTAGCCGCAAAGCCGCCCTCCGGGCGGACTTTTTGGCTAGCTCCTGCGGAGGGCTATTGGTGGGCCTTCGGCCCACCACCTGTGGACTCTCCAGATAGCCCCTTCTAACTTTCCTGAAATCATGGATGTAGAAATGTATGTATTCCCCCCACCCATTCACTCACCCATTACCCATCACCCCCCACCCATTCACTCACCCATTACCCATTCACTCACCCATTACCCATTCACTCACCCATTACCCATCACCCCCCACCCATTCACTCACCCATTACCCATCACCGCACACCCATTCACTCACCCATTACCCATCACCCCCCACCTATTCCCTCACCCATCACCCATCACCCCCCACCCATTCACTCACCCATCACCCCACACCCATTACCCATCACCCCACCCATTCACACACCCATTACCCATCACCCTACATCAAGGCTTCCTCAATTCTCGCAACCCACTTTTGTTTTCACAATTCTCGTTAATAGGCTGCTAAAAAAAAAAAAAAAAAAAAGTGATCGGATCATCTCATAAGTGGGCTTATGACCTTCCCCTGGTCAACCTGATTCCAAAAATGTGCCATATGAGGTGTTTGCGCCACGGGGGGCGGAACCTATACCACACACACACAGACAGACAGACAGACACACTTTCGCTTATATAATTATAGAAAAATATATATTTTATATATATATATATATATTATATATATAAATATATATATAATATATATTATATATATATATATATTTTAATATATAATTATATATATATATATATATATATATATATTATATATATATATATAATATATATATAAAATTATATATAATATAATATATATATATAAATTATATATATATATACTATATTATAAATATATATATAAATATGGCTAAACAGCCTGGGATATTGTGCAGTGGAATATTTGTAATTTTGTACTACAGGTTTCCCCTTCCCGTCCAGGCCACCTTAAAACCCAAACATATACATCAACCTACTAAATGCCCTGTTTTAGTGAATATCCACACATTAGAGACCCAGTGGAGAATGCAATGTTTTTTTTACAAAATGTTTGGCTATGTAATGTACGTCCATGTTTCGCCCCGCTTTCTTAATTTAGTGTTTAAAAGTAAATATTAATATGTGGCCTTATGACAAATTGTCCCTTGTTTGTGTTGTGTCATTGTAGGGGCCCTGTTGCTCGCCAGAAAGGTAACAATCATTCTTCTTACGTCCCTAAGAATCCCTATGTATCCTTTATAGAATGTTTCTCTACTTACAGAAAACTAACATGTTTTTTTTCTCACAAATCTCCACCTGTTACTAAGCTGTGCAGTGTTTCTAGGTAAACCTTAGTCCTGTATCTTATTATTTCACATTCTACTGTATACATTAAGCCCGTTCATCATTTCATACTTCACACCCATCTAACACTTCCCTGTGACTCCAATATATTTATTATGTTACATCGTTTTATATTTTGCTTATTTATTTTATGTTATTTTATCTATTTGGTTTTCTAAAATAGGGAGAAATACACTCGTAAAAAACCCATACATAAAAACAATAGAATATTCAAAACTTATTTGATTACAAATTATAAAGGACTTTCTTAAATTTTACACTTAATACATATTCTTCGGACCTTTCATTGTTTAAATATAATCTTCATGATATAGTAAGGCATGAAGTGAATCTACCAAGGTATAATAATTATTCAGTTTGGATGGTTTTTCTTTAAGATGCAGCATTTCATAGGTACAATGTGCTAGCCTACGGGCATAGTTATATCTGTAACATCGGGTATGTGTCATTCAACAGAAATGTTGGAGGATTTTCCCTAGAAACAGAATAAAAAATATTCGAGTGCCACTAAAATCGGACTACACTGAAAATTATGCAGCAAAAATTTGGTTGTCCAGGATCAGGAGGCCGTAAGAGGGTGGCAGAAAAGAAGAGAAGAAAGGCAACCATGCAAAAAAAGGGCAGAAGTCAGGTGTCAATTATGATTTTTATCTTTTAAGTTTTGTAATTTTTCATAATTATGACCGGTTGCTTACGTAATTTATGATGATGATGAGGGATGATGAGGGCTTTTTAGGGTTCCTTTGAACAATTCAATTTTTTTCCCCATGTTGATTTAGATCCTGGGGATGATGAGGTGACTACACTCAGTCACATAAATGTACTAAACGCAGAGGTGAGAAAAGGATCACCTGACCTTGCAGTGATTGCAAGAAAAATGGACAGAAAATTTTCGTACCGATGGAAAAGGATCAACTCTTTTGTCGGTGCCTGACATTCTCTCAGATTTTCCAGCCCGGAGGCAAAGAAACTTTTTAAGTTTTCATGGTCGTTATTCTCTTATTTCGGTTGGGTTGTTTGAATGTGAAAGGTTGTGATATATTATGAGCTATGTTATATATATTGCTGGTGATGTTATTAATAGTTAATAGATAACTTCTTTTTTAAATCGATGTGACAGAGAGCAGAAATTTTATTTATATCCATGGAAAAAAGGCTTTAAAAAAAGGAAGTTTTATTCCATATTCTGTAACGCTACAATATTTCAGCTTGCAGGGGAGGCCGAACGACATGGAATTTTCAAGCCTCTCAAGAGCTCCTATCTCAAACTCCATTCATCACTAGTAGAGTTGATGAAGTATACCAAGTCCCGCTGCAAAGGTTACAAAGGTTCCTTCTCAAAGTACCAAGATGACTTGGACAGTAGTCTTAATGAAGATAAAAGAATTGGTAAATATTTACATATATGTATTTGTTAAAGATGAATGCGATTTAAATTTTATTTTATATTTCCAGACTGTCCATACAACTATGCATATAGCAATTATGTCTAAAAAATGTTATCTATACTTGGTTATAATCCCCAGATATGTCAACCAATCATGGCTAGTTCATTGCAGGATTTTATACTTTATTTTATCACCTCCTTTGTAGAGTTTATGTTCTACTTTCTGTACATAATGAGATTTATTGATTCATGCTAAATTAAGTCAGGAATTAGATTCAAAAGATTTGTTAGTCATGACCATGACCCATGACCTGATTTTTTTGTTTACCTTTTACCATGTGTACCATTTAAAAATTTTAGTAATATGTTATTAATTTTCCCAGAATGTGGCCTGCAGTTTGCTGTCCAACTTCTGTCATCGGTTTTTAGGGAGGATGAGGAATATATACTTGCTCATTCAGAAGAGGTAATTTACTGTATTTTTAGATGTATGGTGTGCATCTACTATAATGAATATATTTAATTAATTGTATTAAAATGTTCAAAATAAGATATTCTGCTACTGCGTTGTTATGCCGACAGAGTATATCATACGGCAAGGCATTTTTTTGATAAAGATAACTTATGCTAAATCAGAAAAGCAACAAAGATAAATATTTATATTTACTTTCACTGTTTTAACTTTCTGGGCACTGCCAGTAGGTGGCAAACAAATGCAACCCTATCATGGCTGCCATCATACTTAAGTGACTCAATAGCTCGTGTTAAGTCAATAACTCTTTAACATACTTAAATGAGCTCAATAGACCTTTCTTATTGTCTATAGCTCAGTCATTTTACATAGCTGGTCCTTCTTTCCAAAATATGAAATGTCCAGCTCTTGGCTGCTGGCTGCTCCTTTCTAAGGACCTAGCCATGCCCTCACATTCCAGGGAAATTGTGCTGATGTATTCTCTGGATGACCAGGATGACCCCCATTCCTGTCTTCATAGGTGAAATTTATACTATATTGCTTTATAGTTTAATCAAATTATTATGCAGAAGCTGCTAAGTAATAAGTTGCAGTAAATAAAGCCTGTGTGGTTCTTTTAAGTATCATGCAGGAGTGTGTTGCAATAAGTGTGTGTTATCAGAAGATGGATTGAGTAATTTTGCTAGCTTATATAAACGTCTGGGACGTTTAGTTAGGGTGAAGAAATTAATTATTTAGTTGTGGTAGTTGTCAAAAACAAAACATGCACGCATATGTTTTGGGTATATGAGGAAGGCTTTCTCCAGAGTGGGAGGACAGCACAGTAAAATATTTAGGCTGGCAGAGCAAAAAAACTGAGTCAACAATGATGTCTTGTAGAAATGAACAATGCAAATTCCTGTTATAACCACCACATTGAGATCAAAGTGTAATTTCACAATTAGATAAGCAGGTAAGAATAAGAAAATTGTACCTATAGTGCATAACAATTCTGATCATTGCTCAAATGATTTTCTCAATTTTGAGATTTTTCTCATTGCTCAGATTATCCCTATTTTCAGGATAGAAATCTATAATAATATAAGCGAAAGTGTGTGTGTGTGTGTGTGTGTGTGTGTGTGTGTGTGTTGTGTGTGTGTGTGTGTGTGTGTCCGCGATAGGTTCCGCCCCCAGTGGCGCAATCCCATCATATGGCACAGATTTGGAACCAGGTCGACCAGGTGAACATTTTAAGGCTACTTTGGGGATAATCCGATCACTTATTTAATTTTTAATTTTTAGTAGCCTATTAGCGAGAATTGTGAAAAAAAAGTGGATTGCGAGAATTGAGGAAACCTTGATGTAGGGTGATGGGTAATGGGTGAGTGAATGGGTGGGGTGATGGGTAATAGGTGTGGGGTGATGGGTGAGTGAATGGGTGGGGGTGATGGGTGAGGGAATAGGTGGGGGGTGATGGGTAATGGGTGAGTGAATGGGTGTGTGGTGATGGGTAAGACGTTAATACATACATTTCTACATCCATGATTTCAGGAAAGTTAGAAGGGGCTATTTGGAGTCTGTGTTTGGTGGGCCTTCGGCCCACCAAACACAGGTGTTGGGCCGAAGTCCACCAATAGCCCTCCGCAGTAGCTAGCCAAAACGGCTTTTCGGCTAGTATTCAATATTATTCAGTAATTAATGCACTGAAATAGGTGTGCCACAGGAAGGCAGTGCACTGTCTTCAGTGCACTGCACTGATATTGATCACTGATCACTTGCAGATATTGAAGACAGGTCCCTGGTCAGCCCTCCTCTCTCTCAAGACCCCTCTGTCCCTTCGCCTTCCTCATCCTATCCTCCTCAAGACCCCTCTGTCCCTTCGCCTTCCTCATCCTATCCTCCTCAAGACCCCTCTGTCCCTTCGCCTTCCTCATCCTATCCTCCTCAAGACCCCTCTGTCCCTTCGCCTTCCTCATCCTATCCTCCTCAAGACCCCTCTGTCCCTTCGCCTTCCTCACCTATCCTCCTCAAGTTACTCTCCCA
>JACEEZ010002745.1:2500-13536 GCA_016584305.1 Chionoecetes opilio
ATATTTATATATATATAATTTTTTGTCATAAGTGATTTAGTAAATAATACATAAATTTACTTCCAAAAAGGGCTTTACCTCTATTTTTTTCAATATATGCAGAGAAAATATCACATAATAGGTTTGCGGACTTGCGGTTGCGAGAGTGTGAACTTCAAGAAATTTGCGGACTTGCGGTTGCGGAAGTGTGAACTTCAAGAAATTTGCGGACCTGCGGTTGCGGAACGTAAGGATTGGGGTTTTCGGATTTGCGTTTGCGGAAGTGGATTTTCGTTTGCGGTGCCCACCTCTGACACACACACACACACACACACACACACACACACACCACACACACACCCCACACACACACACACACACACTGAGCTGGGCAGTATTTAAATAAATTTGTATTTAAATACGTATTTAAATACATATGTGTATTTAGAAATGTATTTATAAATACATTGGTTGCCTTGTATTTAAATACAGTATTTAAATACTTTTATGAGTATTTAAATACATTGTATATAAATATTCATAATATGAAAATGTAAATATTTTTTAATCATTAAATTTTTGGCCCAAAACCCCCCCCAACTAGGGAAAAACCCTGATATAACAGGAACCTGTTTCCACTTCGGGGAAATCTCCTTATTTAAAAAAATTTAGGCCAAGAAGGAAATTTTAAAGGGAAACCCCAAAAATCTAAAGAAATCCAAGGGAAAAATAAAAAATTTCAGACATGTTAAAAGGGTTTGTGTATTGAAAATTATTTACAAATGTTTTTAAAACAATTGTGTATTTATTTTTTAGTATTTAAATACATCGTAAAATGTATTTAGTTTTTAAAAAATTTTCCCATGTTTTTATTTTTTAAATTTAAATACATTCAAGTTTTTTATCCCCGCCTGCACACACAAAAACGATTAGGCTGGCGGAAGATTTTAAAAGTAGAATAGGCAGTGAAGACAAAAAACCTATAGATCAGGGGTCGGCAACCTTTTCAGTGCGGGGGCCAGAGAAGCTTTTAGGAGTAGCCTGGGGCCAGAGTGCCAAAAAACCCCAAAAAGTGACGGAAAAATTTTTAATAAAAAAAGCAGGAAAAACCGGACTAGATTAAAAAAAAATTTTTGAAATACATGCAATCATGACTGCAGAAAACAGTTTGTGCAATATAAAAAATTTTTTTGTAGAAAAGCGGGCAACCAGTATAGATTACAAAAAAAATTTGAAACATGCGAATCATACTGCGGGAAAAGTTTTATAAAGGACTGCAAATTAGTGGAGGTTTGGGGGTTTTTGCATGGAAAAGTGATCAATGCTGGACGATTGATAGGTAGAAAAAGGCCAAATCATTGAGGGGGGGGGCGGCCCTTAGTGGGGCGAAGCGAGATTTGTATATTTCTTTTTTGAAAAGACTTTCACAAAGAAGTGCCCCAAAAACATGGCAACGATGCGTTTTACATGATTTTTGATTTTTTTTGACTTATTTTTTATTGGCCTCCATGATACAATCTTTTTTTTTTTCATTTACAAAAGAAAGGATGAACCTGGGTCGTTGACGCAAGCTCCTATACGGGCCTGTTGCTTAAATACAAAAAGTGTTTAGAAAGGGGTTTTGGGCCATTGGCTAAAAAATAACAAATTAAAACTGAATTAAATTAATATATACTAGTATATACCAAATTACACATACATGCTCATATACATAGAAAACATCCCTACACTACACATACATTTATGCGCAACACAACACCTACAACCCAAAAATTTTACACACCCCAAAAACATACTTACACAAAAACCCGAAATATAAAAGTAACACTAAAAATGAATCCATGCATACCTACAGAAGACTTAGTTGTAAAATTTTTGAAGCAAAATTTTTTGATTTATTTTTAAAGGATATTTGATTGGGGGAATTTTTTATTTCTGCTGGTAAACTATTCATAATTTGACACTCTGACTGAAACATTTGCTGAGCATGAAGTCCCAACGTGGTATTCAAAACTTTTAAGCCTTTGTAGAAAAAGTATGTGAAATGTAATGAAAACCGTTAAAACAGGTACCATGTAATTTTAAAAACAAATAAGGTTTGCAGGATTTTATACAGACATTTTGAGTAATGGTGGTCCGAAATAGGGGTTTGGGGGTTCATTCGGGATTAAAAAAATAACAGTATTAATTTTTTTTGAGAAAAAAAATTATCCAAAATTTTTTTTATATGCCCCCCCCCCCAAATTTTTGAAATACAGTAATTTGAATCCTATGAAAAATTTTTTAAATAATACACTAAAAAAGTGATACAGCTACGAATTTATATAAAACGCCAGTAATTTTAGATATTTTAGTACATAATTGATTTTTTTTGTGATCCCCATTTTAATTATTGTCAATGGTTATCCCTAGAAATTTTTTTCTTAATTTTACACAGGAAAATCATTTATTTTGACGTCAAATGGGGGCACTAGTCATTAGAGGGGGATCCAAATTAGCATTTTTTAGAGATTTTTCAATGTTATACTTTTGTTTTTTACCAGTTAGTACATTAATTAAAACTCTGCTTTTAAATATTTTTATTTCCCCAAGATCTTGTCCCGAATTATATGGGGGGTGTATCAGCAAAAAGAAAAATTCAATTTATACTACAACGTAAAATGTCTTTTGATATAGTAAAAAAAAAAAACGGGCCAAAAAATAAACCTTGGGGACCCCATAGCAATTGATTCATGTGAAATGCAAAATTTTATATACAGTGTATTGTCTTTGGGCTTAAGTAGCTGTTAACCATCATGGCCGGGCCACGAATGCCAAATTTCAATTTCTAATAAAATAGGATGAGAGAGGTGTCAAACGCTTTTGAAAGCACAAAATACGTTATTTGATAAATTTTTTTTAAGATTTATAAATACTTTTAAAAAGGGTGAGGATTGCTAATCTGTATATAGGGGGGTTCGAAACCCAACGAAATTCTGTTAGTAATGAAATTTTGAGGACTCCATTAACTGTTTACAACATTTTTTCTCAAAGATTTTACTAAGCTTAAAGGATAAAAACAGGTCGTAATTTAAAGAGAGAGTTCTCCCCCTTTTTTAAATATGGGAACCACTTTCGTTTTGTAACTTTTTTTGGAAAAAACCCCTTCTGTAAAGCCGTTTAGAAAAAATCAAAAAAAGTTAGAGACTTCCACGGCCATTTTTTTATAACTTAATTTTAATATCATATACCCTGGCGAAGTTGTTTTAAAGGTTTTAAAATGATTCGATTTTTGGTTTGAGTAGGTCGAAGGAAAATGAAAAGGGTAAGGGTGGTAGGTACGCAAAAATAAGTAGATTTGGGCCAAAAGTTCGAGCTTTTTGAGTAGCAACATTACTAAAATAACATTAATCCCCGTGCAATTTCGTTTTTTTAGATGTTTTTTTTTTAAAAAAAAATTTATAGAAGGGGGGTAATTTTGACTGGTTCTTTCCCTTAGTTTTAAAAATACTCCAATTTTTTTTTCCATCACCTGCTTTTCCGTGTCTGGATTTTTAAATGATTGTCTTTAGTGCCCTAATATAGTTTTTTAAGGGTTTCCTGTCCCTTTTGAATATTCTTTGTAAGTTAGTGGCCCCTGGTAAATTTTTTTCAACTGTTACGATTTTTAGGAATTCCTGTTTTTTGGTTTTGTTAAAATCTTCCTAGGGTTTTTCCTTCTAAAATTTTTTTAACAGGGTTTCATTATAGAGAATTTAAACTTTTCATAAAATATCGTTCATCAATCCTTGTCTTTTTTCTCCAATTCCCCTTTTATTCTTTAAAATTTTTAAAAGGGATCGTGTAATATCGTGTTATTTCTTTTGGAGTTTAGAAACAATGGCATTAATGTGCGTTCTTTATTCCCTTTTTTTTTTTTTAAAAAAGTTTTTAATGGCCTATTTTAAATTCTATTTAATTTTTGGTAAAAAAAGGGGGAAAAAAAATTAAAAAAATTTGAACTATTAATGGGGCAAAATTTTTTTAAAAACCCCAAAAAATTTTTGGAAAGTAAAAAAAATTTGGAAAAAGGGAATAAGAAGAAGGGGAAAAAAAAAAAAAAAAAGGGGGAAAAAGGGGGCCCCCTTTTTAAATTTGTTTTTTTAACATTTTTTTTTTCCCCCTTTTTTCCCCCTTCTTTTTTTTTTTTTCCCCTTTTTCCCCCCCCCCTTTAAAAAAAGGGGGGATCCTTTTTTTCCCTTTTTCCCCTCCCCTTTCACCCCCCTTTTGGGGGGGGAGGGGAAAAACCCCTTCCGCCCAAAAGATCCCCCCCACAATGCTTTCCTCCACACAACCCTGGGAAAAAAACTAAATCAGACCTTCCTCCCCCCCCTTTCCCCCCCGGGGGAGTAATACTGTCGTCGATGTTTTTTTTTTTTGTTTAGTTACTTTAGGGTCTTTGGGTGCAGGTAATTTTTACAGGGGACGACCCCACGGGGGGGGTGGAGGGTTCTTTTAGGGGAAATGGGATTCCTGTCGGTCAAGGGGACGATGGCTCCTGGGGCCAAAAAGGGACCCCAAAGTAAAGCAGGCACCAAGGGTCGTTGACTTCTCCCCTTTGCCTGGAACGGGGGGTTTAAGGGCAAGGTATACACTTTTCCGCTGTAAAAATTTAAAATTTGTTAAAGAAGGGGGAGGGCGAGGGAGGAAGAAGGACAGTGGAGAAGCGGACGGTATTTGCCTTTGCCCTTTAATTTACATGACATCATTTAAGGTTTGGAGACTTGGAGCCAGGGCTCTTTGGGGAGATGATTGCACCTTTTGGGTGGGCTGGGGGTTTTTTCCCCCGGAGTCACGTGAGAATAGAGTGAGGCGGCACCCTTTTTCTTTTCCCGTCATTGCTGGGCCCCCGTCCCCCGTCACGACCGAGGGGGACAGGTCAAAAGGGGGTGTTGCTTTTTTACACACTGAAGCATGGGGCGTCGAAAAGTTTGCCCAGTGGGGGCCGTGAATGGGAAAAAGGGAGGGAAAATCCCAAAATTGAAGGGGCAAACATGACTCCACGAAGAAAACGCCCGCTGGGCTGGTCCTTCATGTCTTTTCTTATCAAGAGCGGGGGGAGAAGGCACGAAATTTGAAGCAGCACCAGGTTTTTTAAGCGATTTTGTCACCGTCTGAAATTTCCCCAATGCACACAAACAGTGCGGGGGGAAAACCCACTTTAAAAAAGGCAGAACGCGTTTTTTGGAAGAGGGAATTATCACAACCATGATGCATCTTTTTAAAGTCCCGTCTATGAATGGCTATCCGGCGAGCAAAGGGGGGGAAAAAACCCCCCCCATCTGGCGCCGCACTTTTTTAGCCTCGTAGGGCTCTTTCGGAAGAGTGAAGGCTTTTTTGCGGTTGCCTGACAGTTTGAAATGGCCCCCTTCTCTCGGCAGCAGACATCGATGCAAATTCGATGCTTGGGGCTGTGTTCCCCGGGGGCGAATTTCCTTTTAGGAAAACCACAGTCTTCAAGCAAAGAGGGACTGGGCCGTCCAAAGCGTTCGTGAAAAAAGTACTTTTCCCAACTCGGGTTTTAAGGCCCGCACCGAGGGCCTTTCCTCTTTTTAACAATTGCAGACATGATGATTGGCTAAAAAGAAAGAAAAATAAAAAATAAGACAAAGTGCGAAAAAATTATCCCCATGTTAGACACGAATACAGCAAGACTTTTACATAGTAAAAAAAAAACAACAAAATTAAAAATTTCGATACAGACGTCCTACAGTTTTTTGTGACAAAAATGTTGTTAGCCCCGCGTGGGCGTGGGCGGGCGTGTGTTTGAAGGGCTGTTTTAGTGTGCCGCTGTGTTTGAGTAAGGCTCGTAACCATTTTCTGTTTTGGCGGGCGGGCGGGACAGGCCCTCCCAATACGAGTAACTAGTAAGCGTAAAAGTGGTTGTGAGCGGAGGCTGGGTGAAGGGGTGAAGAAGGAGAGAGAGAGAGAAAGAGAGAGAGAGAGAAGAGAGAGAGAGAGGAGAGAAAAGGGGGGAGAGAGAGAGAGAGGGGAAAGAGAAGAGAAGAGAGAGAGGGGAGAAGTAGCGCAAGAAATCATTTTAAACCCTTCCCCTAATGATAAAATCATTTCAGACAAAGAAAGTTGAGATCCCTTTCCAGTACGAACTCCTAGGGGACTGGCCGTGGCGTAAACCGGGTGGGAGGGAAGACTGTCATGGGAACGACGTGAAATGCGAGTTCCCAATGCACGATAGTGGCCGCCCCACGTCGGCGCCTTCGAATGATCGCGTGTGTCATGTGTCATTTTCTCCATGGCGTTTTTCCGTAGTGCTTCGGGGAAAATCTCAGTTTCATGAAAATTTGCCCCGCGTCCCCCGTGCGATCACCGGGGTTTTATTTACTTCCCTTTATTTGGCGGTTGTTGCGGGCGGGTTTGTTATAAAAAAATTTAAACAGGGGGGAGGGCCCTGAGTTTTGGACTTGCGGGGCGGTCTGGCCCGCGGGGGAGGGTGCCCACCCCCAATAGATAGATGATAATTTTTTTATTTAAAAAGAGAGCGAGAGAGAGAGAGAGAGAGGAGAGAGAGAGGAGGAGAAAAGAGAGGGGAGGAGAGAGAGAGAGAGAGGAGAGAGAAAGAAAAAGGGGGGGGGGGGGGAGGGGGCGAGTGCAGTTGACAATATGGTCCAGAAAAGGGGGGAGGAGGCAGCCAAGGGGTTTGGGGGATAAAAAAAAGGGGAAGGGGGGCAAAATGTGGGAGGTTAAAGTTGGATTTTAAGCAAAGAAAAAAAAAATACCTCGCATCTCTGGAGAAAAGGGGAAAAAACACAAAAAAAAAAACGCAATATGTAAAAATTATTTAAAGACAGCAACAATAACAAAAGAATGATTTTTGGCAATGAAGAAGAGGAAAAAGTAAGTAAAACATCACACGTTATCAAATAAAAAATCAAATCCTTTATGACCAAAATTTTTGGGTGACGCGAAGAAATCCATTAACCTGAGACCCCGAAGATAGAATTTCTATGTAATTTTTGGGTCCATTGACGTTTTTAGTGAAAAAAAGCAAATTTTATTTATTGACCCGTTTACCTTGCGATATTTTAAATTTTATATATTCAGTTTTTTGTAATTTTTTGGTTAAAACGACAATTTTTTATAGCAAAGGAAAAATCTGGGGTGGAGGGGGGTTTAAAAAAAGAAAATAAAATACAAAATTCCTACGCATTAAAATCTTCCCCCCCACCCATCCCCCCCCCCCCTTCTCCCTCTTCCCCCAAAAAAAAAAAGCCAATAAATGGGGAAATTTTAAAACCTTTTTTTGCGAGGAATAAAAATAAAAGGGATTTTCTGTCGTGTGTTTGTTGGTGTTGTGGTTGGGTTTTTGTTGTTTTTTATTTGTTGTTTTTTTGTGGTTTTTGGGGTGTTTGTTTTTTTTTTTTGTTTATTTTTAGTTGACTACCAGGGGCAAGAGGTGGACTACAGGTCGAAGGAGGGGTACCAGGGGGCAGAGGAGGACACCCGGTGTCAAGAGGGGGATACCAGGTGTCGAGGGGGGGCTACCCGGGGTCAAGAGGGGCACTCCCGGTGCGAGGGGGACAACAGGTTCAAGAGGTGGACAACCCGGTGTCGGGGAGGGGAAATACAGGTTAAGAGAGGGCCCACCCCGGGGTCAAGAGTTGGCAACAGGGTCGAGAGGAGGACTACCAGGGTCAAGGGAGGGTACAGGTGTCAAAAGGGGGATACCCGGGGGAAGAGGAGGACAACCCGGGTTAAGGTGGAATACCCGGGGTCAAAAGGGGCATTTCAGGGGCAAAAAGGGGCATTTCCGTGTCAAAAGGGCCCCACCAGGGCAAAGGGGCCCCGGGTCAAAGGGGCACTACCCGGGGTAAGAGGGGATACAGGGGCAAAAGGGTGGAAAGGGTCAAGAGGGGCAACCCGGGTCAAGAGGGGCACTACCAGGTGTCAAGAGGGTGCACTACCATGGTGTCAAGAGGTGGCACTACCAGGTGTCAAGAGGGGCACTACCAGGTGTCAAGAGGGCACTACCAGGGTCAAGAGGGGCACTACCAGGTGTCAAGAGGGGCACTACCAGGTGTCAAGAGGGGCACTACCAGGTGTCAAGAGGGGCACTACCAGGTGTCAAGAGGGGGACTACCAGGTGTCAAGAGGGGCACTACCAGGTGTCAAGAGGGGCACTACCAGGAGTCAAGAGGGCACTACCAGGTGTCAAGAGGGGGCACTACCAGGTTGTCAAGAGGGGACTACCAGTGTCAAGAGGGGCACTACCAGGTGTCAAGAGGGGCACTACCAGGTGTCAAGAGGGGCACTACCAGGTGTCAAGAGGGCCTGTCTACCAGGTGTCAAGAGGGGCACTACCAGGTGTCAAGAGGGGCAACTACCAGGTGTCAAGAGGGGCACTACCAGGTGTCAAGAGGGGCACTACCAGGTGTCAAGAGGGGCACTACCAGGTGTCAAGAGGGGCACTACCAGGTGTCAAGAGGGGGCAGTACCAGGTGTCAAGAGGGTGACCTACCAGGAGTCAAGAGGGACACTCACCAGGTGTCATGAGGGGCACTACCAAGGGTCAAGAGGGGCACTACCAGGTGTCAAGAGGGGCACTACCAGGTGTCAAGAGGAGCACTACCAGGTGTCAAGAGGGGCACTACCAGGTGTCAAGAGGGGCACTACCAGGTGTCAAAGAGGGGCACTACCAGGTGTCAAGAGGGTGACTACCAGGTGTCAAGAGGGGTACTACCAGGTGTCAAGAGGAGCACTACCAGGTGTCAGAGGGTGACTACCAGGTGTCAAGAGGGGCACTACCAGGTGTCAAGAGGGGCACTACCAGGTGTCAAGAGGGGCACTACCAGGTGTCAAGAGGGGCACTACCAGGTGTCAAGAGGGGCACTACCAGGTGTCAAGAGGGGCGCTGCCAGGTGCCAAGAGGGGCACTACCAGGAGTCAAGAGGGGACTACCAGGTGTCAAGAGGGGGACTACCAGGTGGTCAAGAGGGGGACTACTAGGTGTCAAGAAGGGGACTACCAGGTGTCAAGAGGGGCACTACCAGGAGTCAAGAGGGGCACTACCAGGTGTCAAGAGGGGCACTACCAGGTGTCAAGAGGGGCGCTGCCAGGTGCCAAGAGGGGCACTACCAGGAGTCAAGAGGGGGACTACCAGGTGTCAAGAGGGGGACTACTAGGTGTCAAGAAGGGGACTACCAGGTGTCAAGAGAGAAAATGACATGACTTGCTATGTATCAAGCAGGGGACAACCAGGTGTCAAAGAAGGGGACTGCCAGGAGTCAAGAGGGAGACTACCAGGTGTCAAGAAAGGGTCTACCAGTTTGTCAAATGGGGAACTACCAGGTGTCAATAGGGAGACTACCATGTGTCAATAGAGGCTAACACATGTCAAGAGAGGGACTACTAGGTGTTAAGAAAGGGAATGCCATAACTTGCCATGTATCAAGAGGAGGACTAACAGATGTCAAGAGGGGAGCTACTATGTATCAGAAGAAGGTCTACCAGGTGCCGAGAGGGGAATCCAGTTATCAAGAGGATAATATAGTCTATACCTCCCGCACTCCCTCTTTCCCTCCCTTCTCTCCCTCCCTCCTTTCATTGAGCCCTGCAAATGGTTCTCTCTCCTTCACACAGAAAACAAAATTAAGTAGCTTTAAAAGTGTTTACATTCTTTGTTTTTGGAAAAAAATAATGGCTATGACAAAATATGTTCGTAACACTGAGAGCAAGTTGCAAACATCGTTGTGTGTGTAGGTGTGAATGTGTGGAGAGAGAGAGAGAGAGAGAGAGAGAGAGAGAGAGAGAGAGAGAGAGAGAGAGAGAGAGAGAGAGAAGGGGGAGAGAGGGGAGAGAGAGAGAGAGAGAGAAAAAAATTGAGAGAAGAAAATTGAGAGATGCAACATAACCAACGCCGCACACACGCACACAAACACGCTATGAATAGGACGATGGGTGAATGACACAAGTGCGTTTTCTTTTGCGTAGAGTTATCTCTCTCTCTCTTTTCTCTCTCTCTCTTTTCTCTCTCTCCTCTCTTTTCTCTTCTCTCTCTCTCTCTCTTTCTTACGTCTGTTCGTCCCCATCTTCTCTTCTGTCCATGACCCTCTTCTCTCTCTCTTTTTTTTTTTTTTATTTTTTTTTTTTATTTAAACTGTTAGTACATTTGGTGTTATTGTAGCTAAAGCTCTAGGTTTTACACTAGAGCTATCTATAGCTACATATAATATAAAAAAGACATTTTATATTTAATAATAAATAAATTAGGCCATCAACCAGCTGTTCCACCCCCGCTTAAAGTCTTGTAGCGAGGCGTGGTGGTGGAGGTTCAGTTTGGTGAACTAACTGGTTCCACAGACGGCCGTAGCGGGGTAAGAAGGAACGTAGGTGGTGCTCTGTCCTGGAGAAGGGCACAGTCACTTGCTCCTGTCTGTGTGGGGCGACACGGGTGGAGTGAAGGGGCGGCGGGGGCCTGGGGAGCTTGATGGCTGCCAGGTGGGGCGTGTGGAGATTTAGTGCCTTTGTGCATGGACACATAAACCTGCCACATCCCTGCGCTTCTGGAGGGGTTGGAAGGAGTCAGGCGCGGTGTGGGGACGTTTATCGCTAACCAGTCGCTGGGCTCTTCTCTGGACGCGGTCTAGTGTGGCCAAGTAAAAGGGCGGGCAGGAAGACCATGCTAGGGGGGAGTATTCCATTAGGGGACGTACCTGAGCCTTGTACAGGACCTCAATCCCCTTGGCATCTAGAAGGTGGGAGATGCGCCCGGACACAGCTGAGTTTCCAGGCCGAGTTTTTAGCTACTCTCCTGGCATGACTGGTGAAGGTCAGTCCCCGCGTCAAACTCCACCCCAAGGATGGAGATGGCTTTCTGAAGGGGGAGTGATCTGCCCTCAAGCCGTATGTCCGGTGCAGGCAGGTTGGTGATGTCTTGCCTGCGGGAGATAGCAGAGCCGGATTTGTCGGGGCCAGGCTGACTGCATCGACTACCAGGTGACGAGTTGTCCAATGCCAGGTTGATGGGCCACCGTGTCCGCCAGTCACGTCTGTGCAGGGGAGGAAGAGTGCGACCTCCAGGA
>JACEEZ010002746.1:10951-23498 GCA_016584305.1 Chionoecetes opilio
AGAATTTTCGTTATAACGGCGTACCTTACTACCTAGCAAGTCATAAAGGAGTCTTTTCTCTATCCCAAAAACTATGTAATACGGCATTGTCCTGTTGACTCGCAAACGCTACTATTTATACTTGCTGCTACATGTGGTAAACCATCTTCCCAATTTTCTAGTAAGCCACTGACAACCTGGCGCCAAATTTCTAGGATTTTCCTATTGGTGCGCTCCACAAGGCCGTTACTGGCGGGGTGATATGTTGCCACAAAGGTTTTGACTTATGTTGAACATTTTGCAAATTTCACTCAGAAATGCGTTGCAAAACTCCGCCCCGTTGTCACTTAATAATACTCGAGGTGTCGAGTAGGACAAAATAGATTGGCTATGAGGGCGTGAGCAGCCCACGGGCAGTTTTTATCCTTTACTGGGGCCATTACAACGTACTAGACAAGTGATCTACACATACTAAGAGGTACTTGGAACCCTGATGGCTAGCGGGAAGCTGAAGTAGTCTATTGCAACTACGTCCCATTGGTCGTTCCGGGGGAGGATATTCTAAATCGGTGCTGGTTTAGACACCATCCCTTTGTGCTGGACGCATTCACACAGTGCTACATATGCATCTATTTCTACACGCATGTCGGCCAAAAAATAACTTTTACGGCCCGCAGTAAGGGTTCGCTCCTTCCCATGGTGACCGGCAATAACCGCATCATGAATTAACTTTAATACCACAGGTGCAAATGACTCAGGTATCACAAATTGGTGCCAAAAGGATCTGCTTTTTGAGGCCAATATCTACAAAGAAAACTCCGTCTAAGGACAAAAAGAATTGTGAGAAAGTGTAACGCGAGAAATTACATTAATAGGGGAAGAGATGAAATAACACATAAGATCAATAAGCTAACGAGGAATTTTCCTCCACGCCTCTTTCCTGAATCACTGGTTAGGCTTATATTTTAAGCCATAGTAATTAGACACGTAGCGAAACGAGGTGAGAACGGGGATTCTAGGTTAGGAAAATTTTAGAAGCAGCTCGACGTTCATTGAGTTAAGTCGCCTGTGGGGAGGTGATTATTCTCGCCCTTGGTAAAGTATGTTATGAAATTTTTTTTAACTAGAGATGTAGACATGACTTACTGGTGATTCCTTTTGTTGACCAGGACTAATAAAGTGTAGTACTTAGGGTCCCAAGGTAGGATGCTGTTGGCGGACCAGGGGGCCAAGCGCTCACAAATTAGTAGAGGGGGCAACCAAACATGTCACAGCCAGCCGGGGTGAGGACAAGGAGAAAGAAGGAAATAGAAAAAAAAGTGAGAGGGAAACAGTTGGAAGTGGGATAGACTACGTATACATTATATTAGGATAACGACTTGAGCAATTACATGTGCTTATCGTTAAGGGTAACAGTGCGACTGAGTTACCAGAGATAGTAAACTATATTAGGATGACGACTTGAGCATTACGCATGCGTATCGTTAAAGGGATAACAGTGCGACTGAAGTTACCAGAGATAGTACACTAGATCAGGATGACGACTTGAGCATTACATGTGCGTATCGTTAATGTGGTGACAGTGCAACCGAAGTTACCAAAGATAGTAAACTATATTAGGATAACGACTTGAGCATTTCGCGTGCGTATCGCTAGGAGGGAAGGAAGACTTAATATTAAGATAACTTGTGAATGTATAGGAATTACCAAGTGAGACAGTAAAAAGTTAAATATATTATAATTATAAATATATTAACGCGTTGTCATTCAGTTTTCAACCAATACTTACATATTTTCTTAAATCTTTTATTTTTGTTCATTCATATATTTTTTCCCACTTAATGTGGGTGGTGGCAGCGGAGTAACCAGGACTGTAGAGTACACTCCCAAGGTGGGCACTACATAATGGTGATAACGGTGTAGATGGTCATTTTGACCACTACATAATGGTGATAGCGGTTTGGATCCATTCGATGGTTTCCACGTACCCACGTGCTAACTAACGCCTTGCTAGTTGTTGGTTTTTTCAAGTGCCAGTTACCTAGTGATCACATACTGTACAGTATGGTGTGTACAGAGTATAGGTGTACATATAGGTGTATAGAGTAGCGTTAGTGACTATGACTAGTTCGCTCAGGCTGGGGAAGTAGATGATACTAACGTAACAGTAGGCCCGGGTTACCCACATGCTAACATAGACGCTGATAAAGACATTAGTGATGGCCTGGAAAAGCCGAAGCGGAGTAGTGGAAGGGTGCAACATGAAACGTGCACACCTCCGACCCGCTGTTGAACATGAAAGTGATGTGGGTAGCGCGTATGCAGTGTGTTTGTGGGTGATGTAGGATGCGTGAAGGTAGTGTGGATGTGAGTGATGTGACACTACATCCACGTGTGGATGCAGTGTGGAACGATGCCGAGTTGAAGTGGATAGTGATGTGTGTGGAAGTGGATGGATGATGAATGTGTGGATAGGGGGCTTGTATTCCACACTTAACACTAATGTAGGGCAGGATGTCATGTAAAAGGTGCGGTAAGGTTAGGTTACCGTATCTTACGGTTAGATTAACATTAGGATAGAGGTAACAGCTCATGTTAACTAGAACGCCCTACAAGTAAACAACTTTTACGGGTTGTCGTGGCAGTATAATAGCACCTTAGAAAAGTTGCGTTAGAGTGGTAGTAATGGAGGAGGAATTTGTACACTAACACCATCTTGAGAGAGGAGGCCAGTGAAGAGATACGTGCTTATTATAATGAAAAGAAGTGTTAATCTCTCGTGAGAAAGAGATTAACTTTCACCACTTTCTCTCGTGAGAGAGAGAAAGAGAGAAATGAAGGTCCCCTAGAAAGAATGTAAAGGTTAGAAATTCTTGCTTTAGAGGGTGCACACAGATTGCACTGAACACTAAACCCGCTAGGTTGTCGTTAGACCCAAGGATGTGCTTTGCTCTGAGCTTTGCTCGATGGGTGAATAGACGCAGGAGTATGTATGCCTCGCAAAGGAGGTGAGCCTTATCCCAAGTATTGAGGGTATGGAGTAAATCCAGTCGTGATTTCTCCCTACGCACCTACGCCCAGGATTGGTGGGGTAAAAGAAAATAACCATTGCAGACTAGAGGGACGAGTCCAGTTGCGACTCTATAGGGCTTCGGCCTTGACAAATAAGAGAGGAAGTGAGAAGGTTCTCATTTCAAGGGAGTGAAAGCATTACATTAAATACGTATTCCCCACTGGTCAAATCTACTCTTGGGGAGGGAAGTGATAAGTTAAGAATACATACTATCTCATTTTGTTGTAAATTTGTTGGAAGAATTGGAAAATGCAGGATGAGAATATTTGTTTGTAAGTGATAGAAGATCCTAAGAAAATTTATATGAAATTATGTGTGATGTATATGATAATTTATTTTTATTTATTAGTTAGATATCCGGTAGGATGCTTGATGAAGGACTGAGGCATAAGGAATTTTTTTTTGGGGGGGAAGAAGCTATGTAACGCGAGAAATTACATTAATAGGGAAGAATGAAATAACACATAAGTATCAATAAGCTAACGAGGAATTTTCCCTCCACGCTTCATTCTTTAATCACTGGTTAGGCTTATATTTTAAGCCAGTAGTAATTAGACACGTAGCGAAACGAGGTGAGAACGGGGATTCTAGGTTAGGATAATTTTAGAAGCAGCTCGACGTTCATTGAGTTAAGTCGCCTGTGGGGAGGTGATATTCTCGCTCTAGGTAAAGGGTTATGAAATTTTTGTTAACTAGAGATGTAGACATGACTTACTGGTGATTCCTTTTGTTGACCAGGACTAATAAAGTGTATTACTTAGGGTCCCAAGGTAGGATGCTGTTGGCGGACCAGGGGGCCAAGCGCTCACAAATTAGCAGAGGGGGCAACCACAACATGTCACAGCCAGCCGTGTGAGGACAAGGAGAAAGAAGGAAATAGAAAAATAAGTGAGAGGGAAACAGTTGGAAGTGGGATAGACTACGTATACATTATATTAGGATAACGACTTGAGCATTACATGTGCGTATCGTTAAGGGGTAACAGTGCGCCTGAAGTTACCAGAGATAGTAAACTATATTAGGATGACGACTTGAGCATTACGCATGCGTATCGTTAAAGGGGTAACAGTGCGACTGAAGTTACCAGAGATAGTACACTAGATCAGGATGACGACTTGAGCATTACATGTGCGTATCGTTTTAAAGTGGTGACAGTGCAACCGAAGTTACCAAGATAGTAAACTATATAGGATAAAGACTTGAGCATTTCGCGTGCGTATCGCTAGGAGGGAAGGAAGACTTAATATTAAGATAACTTGTGAATGTATAATAATTACCAAGTGAGACAGTAAAGAGTTAAATATATTATAATTAGAAATATATTAACGCGTTGTCATTCAGTTTCCAACCAATACTTACATATTTTCTTAAATCTATTATTTTTGTTCATTCATATATTTTTTCCCACTTAATGTGGGTGGTGGCAGCGGAGTAACCAGGACTGTAGAGTACACTCCCAAGGTGGGCACTACATAATGGTGATAACGGTGTAGATGGTCATTTTGAACACTACAAAAGGAATGGTTAATTTTGGTAAATTTGATTCACCACCTGATTTCCCGAGCATATATGACCTTGTTCCACACGTCATGTTGACGCTGGCATTGGCTTTAAATTTATGAATGGCTAAATTTTGTAAAACAGGGGGTGTTTTCTCCCACGGATCCTACTGGTACATTCCTAGACAGGGGCGTCCCGCCATACATTGGCTCGACCTGGCACGTATTTAAACATTGGATTAAACTCTTGTAATGTTAGGTACCAGCGCGCGAGTCTACCGGTAAGGTTTCTTCCCTTAAATAGTTCGGTGACGGCTGCGTGATCTGTAAATATAGTTATATCATACCTAAAGATAATATCCCTAAAACGTTTGAGAGCCCAGACAACAGCGAGCGTCTCCTGATGAGTGACAGAGTAATTTGACTCGGCAGGATTTAAGGCTCTACTCGCATATGCAATAGCACGATTTTTACCGCTTGCGTCAGGTTGCATTAAAACCGCTCCAAGGCCCAGGGCAGAGGCATCCGTATACATGATGAAAGGAGCCTTATAATCTGGAAACGCCAAGACAAGTGCGTTGGTTAGGGCAAATTTCAAGTCTTGAAAACTTTCATCTTGTGCAGCATTCCAATGAAACGGTATATCTTTGTTTAACAATCTGCTCAGAGGCGATGCCTTGGCGGCAAAATTTTTATTGAATCGCCGATAATAGCCACACAATCCAATGAAAGAACGGACATTGTCTACACTCTGTGGTTGCGGGAAGTTTGCTTTTGAATTGCTTTAATTTTATCATTCATGGTGTGAGTTCCGTCCTCATCGACGACGATATGTCCTAAGAAGGAAATGTTAGCTTTTAGAAACTCACACTTCGTGATTTTAGCTTTTAGACCTGCTTCTTTAAGCTTAAGGAGTACAGTTTCTAAGGTGGCAAAATGAGACTTGAATCCTTACTACAAATGATCACATAATCAAGATATGCATATACATTGTTTCATAGCATATCAGAAAACAAGGTATTTATCATTCTATGAAAAGTGATAGGAGCTGATTTAAGCCCAAAAGGCATTCTAAGCTACTCAAAATGTCCGCTGGGAGTGCTGAAAGCAGTTACTTCCCTCGACATGGGCGCCATCGGTACTTGCCAGTAACCGCTTAGAAGATCAAGGCTACTGAAAAGTTTATTACCCGGTCATCAACAACAACAGCCATCAACAAGTCACTTAAAACAGGGAGAGGATACCTATCGTCCTCAGTTTCTTCATTTACCCGCCTAAAATCAATTACAGGTTTGTAACTTCCGTCCTTTTTAGGAACGAGAAATAAGGGCGAGTTCCACGGTGATCGTGAATTTCTTATTACACCCTGTTCCAACATGTCTTTTAATTGTTCATCGACTATTTGCCTCTGACTGTGAGGAACTCGATAGGCTGGAATATAGACCGGCTGGGTACCAGATTTTAATTTAATGTGATGTGTTGTTCGATCAGTAACGCCAAGGCAATCTCCTGGCATGGCAAAAACATCACGGTATTGTTGTAAAAGTCCTAACAGTGAAGGCTTTAATTCAGGATAGTCCACTACCAGGGGTGGGCATTGCAATTTTTTTCTTCAAATTCCGCAATCGCAATTCCGCAATTCCGACCTGCACCAGTCCGCAATCGCAATGCCACAATTTTTTTCAGATAGGCCTTTTCGCAATCGCAATTCCGCAATTCCGCAATTCCGCAAACTAAATTTTGNTTTGCAAAATATAATTCATAATTTGAATATTAAAAATATCAGTGACTATTGCACAGTAGTACATTAAAAGCCAGTTTTATAAAACAGGCACAGTCTCTCGCATGCCTCGGCTCCAGCGGCGGCTAATGCCCGCTCATCTATTACTGTTTTATGTATATATGTGTATGTATTTTAACTTGTTTGGCGCGTCTACGATTGATAAATTATAATACACATAACTAAGTGTATACCAGCGATAGCCTGCCCTAAGGTACTCTACCCTGCCCTGGCGTCGGAGCCATGTTTGTTTACAGTCGTAGGACAGCTGACTGGCAGTGCAGGCAAACGATTGTGTGTGTGTGCAAGTGACGGCTTGCAGTAAAAAAATTGTTAGTTTTTAGAAAGTTGCTGGAAAAAATAGACGGAAAAGTGCTAGTGTGACGCCGCCTTTAGCCGTCCCACTCGCCTATTCCTCCAGGGGCTGGATGTTCGAACGTTCGTAACTTTCTGCCTCTAAGATCATCTTGGAGTGTTCATAGCGGCCATCTTAGATCTTGGGCTACGAAACCATAAAAATGTATTATCAAAGGATCGTCCGAATGTTCTTAGCTCACGATGATGCGATCTTCAAGCTCGTTCCGTTCCGTTCCGACCACGAGGAATGGAACTCAGCTGACTGTCGCTTGGCCAATCAGAGGAAAGATTTCATCAACCTTTGAGATTGTTAGCCAATCATAAGGCAGTTAGAATGTAAACAAAATATCATATGGCTCGTTTCCACACAACAAATTACAAACTTACAACCTCAATATAACATGAACTAGTAAAATTTTATTTATTTCCTGCCCTTAGGTCTCACTAGGAGGTTATTGGTAGGGTTAGAAAAGGTTATAATGAGGTTAGGTTGGTATCCGGTCATTTCGCCCACATGCCATTTCGCCACACCATGGAGTCATTTCGCCCACACTATGGAGTCATTTCGCCCACAGGTCAATTCGCCCACACTATGGAGTCATTTCGCCCAAGGTTACGGGCCATGGTGGTTCATTCCATTTCTGCCTGCGGAAGAATAAGTTACATGACTCCGTGACATATGTTAAACGCTACTGGGCGCCATTTTAGCGCCAGGGCCTCTTCGTTCACCCAAGACCCGGGAAGTTCTCAAGGCATGACCCCGCAGTATATCATGTTATACATGTATAAAAGGATATACTGTTATCTTCGGAAATGTTTGTTCTATAAGATTATCACATAAAACACAGTAAAAACACATTAAATAAAGGCCATTTTTGAGACTGAAGAAATATGCATGAACTTAAAATTCACTTAAACGCATCGTCATGTAAAACTTTGTGGGGCAACATATTACATGGAAGATATCAATAGAAGCAGAATTGTATTAGCTTTCCATTGATATATTTCGTTTTCTGATAAATGCAGTACTACCTTGCAAAATTGAGCGTTAACTAAATAAGTCGCCGCGCAGGCCGTTCTCTGTGATGACTGTGTTCACAAATAATCAAATATATATCGGATATATATTCGCCTTTTATTCAGCCTTTATAACAATTTTTCTATGTTTTAGCTTTTAACTAGTAAATTAAAGGATAATTTATAGTTTCCACCCAACCAACGATTTTCTGATGCGCCTTATGTATATAATAAGGCGCATCAGAAAATCGTTGGTTGGGTGAAACTATAAATTGACCAAATTAAATTTACTAGATACTCAGTAGATAAGGAATAACTTACTTGTCCAAGTGACTCAAGTTAACTGGAAGCTTCTCTCCACCTGTTTCCTGGCCCTGCCTGCTCTCACGCTCAGTGCTCTGGCTGAGAGGCTGAGTGCTGGGGAGATCATCCTGAGCCTCCAAGTCACTTCTGACACAATCCCCACTTCTAACACTATCAGTATCCAGTGTACTCATACTCATACTCCTAGGCGACGGAGATGGCGACAAAAACTTGTCCATTCTGGTTAAATTTGTTAATTTTCAGAAGCAAAAATAGACTTAATAAACGGCGTTTAGTAAATAAACGGCTATTTTTGCTTCTGTCTAATTTGTAATTTCAGTAATTTCAAATTTGTCTTATATTTTGCTGATTGTGCTGTGTGCTCATATAATTAGCGTTTACTAAACGCTAATTATATGAGCACAATCTGCAAAATATAAGACAAATTTGAAATTACTGAAATTACAAATTAGACAGAAGCAAAAATAGCCGTTTATTTACTAAACGCCGTTTATTAAGCCTATTGTTATCCTATATATAAGTTAATAAACCCGTTTATTAACCACAATAGACACTGGTTTTGTGGTTACTAACCACTAACCACTGCCAGTAACCAGTGTCTATTTTCTAATTTGTGCAATCTTAGTACTTCACTAACACAACAACAGTATATGTAGGATAAATCAGTAATCACACACACGGCCAGCGTAGTGAGCGTACACGCTCTCAATCCCAAGTCCATGAATGCACTGACTGAGTGAGTGACTGTGCTACACTAGCTACAACACTAGCTAGCGATGCTTGGACGATGCTTGCTTGGTCTTGGTACGAAGACCGTTTTTTCTCGCAATTGAAAACTGATTGGTTTCTGCTACAAAAACACAACAAGCTTGGTAGGGCCGAAACAATAATCAGTCCAAAACATTGCAAAAAATATCACAAAGCAGTATAACACACATTTCAGCAAGTGTTATTAGAGTGGTCTTCGTAATCCAAGACGGTGCTTGGACGACAAAAACACGGCTCATTGGCAGTTGGCAGTGTCGTCTCCACCATATTTGGTGGGAACTTATGTTCATGCGGGCACTTGCCATTTTGAAGGTGCTGATCGTCACAATTATTGCGATTGCGTTTCAAAATTTTGGCGGTCCGCAACCCGCAATTCTGCATTTTTTTCAGGCATCCGTAATTGCGCAATTCCGCAACCGAATTACCCATTCCCCAAGTTATTGCGATTGCGCTTTAAAATTTTGGCGGTCCGCAATTCGCAATTCTGCAATTTTTTCAGGCATCTGTAATTGCGCAATTCCGCAACCGATTACCATTCCGCAAGTTGCGGGAATTGCGGAATTGCGGACTAAAATTGCGGAATGCCCACCTCTGCATAAAAATCACTAGAATGCAGGCTTTTATTTCAACCTAACCCATCTACTGTAATATGTCAAGTCGGTATTATTTCGGTGCTGAGCTGGGGGGGAATCACCCCTGCTCAATCACTAACCTAACCTAGACATATAGTCAACTGGCCAACCTAACCTAACCTAACTGTTCAGGCTATTGCTGGTATTTAATCCCTGAATTCAGAAACAACGGCTAAAATAGGAACACTCGCCGACGAAAAAAATAGGAAACGTCGGCGAGAATTCCTATCGGCGACAGTTCCCGGTATTGTTAGTTACTTGGAATAATGTATCCCATTAATAATACCCACCCTAAAATGGGTGGGTATTAGTTTGGTAGTGGGCTTTCAAAAGTCCTAGGATTCTTACCTACATCATCGTGTAGATTTCTTCATTCTGAGTATTTTTAACCCCATTTCCCATGGTACAATTGAATGATAATGGCGTTACGTGTACGTACTACCGAAAATCTACCGTTATTTCAGCCATAAACGGTTAAGTTAGGTTAAATCAGATTAGGTTAGTTTAGGTTAGAGGTGGGGTTTGGTTTAGTCGTCTAAGTTAGATTAAATCATACTAGGTTAGGTTAGGTTAGAGGTGGGGTTTGGTTTAGTAACATGATATCAAGAAAAAGAAAAAAATTATCAATAATATGGCAGTGCGAAGCGGTGCAAGGTTTGCAGGGCATACATCCCCCCCATACCTGTAACAAACAAAAATTCCGACAAAAACGAGTTCCATATTCATTCAATACACATTAAAACGATTCAGAAAAACTAAGTTTCGGCCTCGAAATCGTTAAGAGCCCACTACCGAAATTTTACTAATTGGGTGTAAGTGGCAGCTATTAATCATTCAATTCATATATAATTATTCGCGCTGGCTAAAACGGTAAAATTATAATCCTTTCCCGCCCTTATTAGTGTTATTTCTCTCCAGACCTTCACAAATCCCTTCAGATACCTCTAAAACGTAATTATAATGTGGGGGAGTTACCCCTTTAACATTCCCTTACCCCACATAAAGTCCTAAATGACCCCCAAAATAATACTATCATAACCTCATATAACCTTATCTAACCCTACCAATAACCTCCTAGCGAGACCTAAGGGCAGGAAAGAAATATAATTTTACCAGTTCAGATTATATTGAGGTTATAAGTTTGTAATTTGTTGTGTGGGGACGCGCCACGAGGTTATATAGTGAGCATACGTCTTCAGTCTTCAGATATTTCCCTTGGGAGGCATGATATTGTTTACATTCTAACTGCATTATGATTGGCTAACAATCTCAAGGGTTGATGAAATCTTTCCTCTGATTGGCCAAGCGACAGACAGCTGAGTTCCATTCCTCATGGTCGGAACGGAACGGAACGAGCTTGAAGATCGCATCATCGTGAGCTAAGATCGAACATTCGGACGATCCTTTGAAAATACGTTTTTGTGGTGTTCGTAGCCCAAGATCTAAGATGGCCGCTATGAACACTCTAAGATGATCTTATAGGCGGAAAGTTACAAACGTTCGAACATCCAGCCCCTGGTCCTGCCCATCCCTACTCCTAGCCTTCACCTCTAATGTTCCTGTCCTTGCCTTCCCCAATCTCCTGCATGCCAGTGAAGTGCCACTTTCCTACAGGGTTTCTCTTTCCTACAGTACCATTTTAAAACGTGGATTTACCCTCCATACCTGCTCTCCACCTAGCTAGTCCATTATCTTCTATTCTTATCCTCACCTCCTTGGTTCTTATCCTGTCCCAGGTTTCTACTAAGTTTTCCCTCCTTTTCCACCTCTCTAATTCCTTTTTCCAAGTAGAAAGTAGAGCTTGTCCCAACCTCCTTCAGGATCTGCTTCACCCATCTATTCTCACTAAGTCCCTCTATTTTCTTCAGGAGGTTAAGTTTCCCTTTTAAAATCCTTTCCCTGAAGGTGCTCCACCCCATATCTCCTCGAATGGCCTCCACAGCTGTGCTGGTTGGGGCTCCTAATCCCCATCTGCCAATAATGTTCTGTGTCCTCTCTAGCTTAATAATGTCTCCCTCCCGATAATAGGTTATTTCAGACCCAAACAAGCAATATGGCACTGCCATTCCTTTCCAAAGACTCCTACCTACTTCATATTTGTTAATTCTTCTACTTCCCTCGTTAATGATCATGCCTGTCATCCTCCTAGCCTTTCCCTCGTTAGTTTTCCTTTGTTTTCCTTAGTTTTCCTTTCTCCTCCAACTCCTTCCTTACTTACTTACAGTCCTAAGTATGTATACCTATCAACCACCTCTAGAAGGTTGTTCCCTAGAACCCACTGACCTTCCTCTCTGATGTTGAACTCCATCACTTTACTCTTCCTGACACTGAACCTAATGTTCCATTCCTTCCATAACTGTTGACTATTCCCAGCAAAACCCCCCCATGCCTTCCTTCCTCTCTGCCATGAGAACTACATCGTCTGCATAAGCTAAACATCCTAGTTTTCTATTCCCCACTCTGACTCCCTTCTCTGACTTTCTGATCCTCACTATCAGTTCCTCCATGTAGGGGAAGGTGGAGTAAGACGGACCCATGGGGCAAGATGGAACCCCCCTCTAACACCAACCAGGAAGGGTGAGGTTTAGTTATTGGTTACGAGATGTCCTCCGCGTCGGCAACAGACACGCCAGTGTTGACGGCATCCTCCATCAGTTGCCTCCGTTCGTTCAGGAGGGCATTTTGTTATTCTTGTGGTGCTGAAGTTATTTTAACACGTAAGAAGGATTTTTTGAAATAAGGTAAGCTTACTAGAGGCGCGAGGCCACACGTGGTGTTCCTGAAAAACGGTAAGAAGTTGGATTTTTCTCATTGAAATATTAGTTGTAAGACTTGCTATGTATTTGATATGCCATGTTGTGGGACATGACAAATATGTGCCATAAATTGGTATACACAACTTTAATATTTGGTAACTATGTAAATGAATTTTAGATTATGGGGTAAGACGGAACCCATGGTGTTTCGTCTTACCCACACTAAAGATCAGAAAGCAACAAAGTCTTCTCTTTTATAGATGCCCAGTAAAAAAAAAGAGAAAGGAACACAAGAGGGTGCAAGCTGCATAGACATGGGTTTAAAAAAACCTAAAGCAATTATCAAGGTGCCAAAAGCTTTT
>JACEEZ010002746.1:25727-115727 GCA_016584305.1 Chionoecetes opilio
TCATTTTCCTTATACAACTTCATACTGACCACCTTTCATCTACCATATGTGTGCAATAGTCTCATTCATTTCTTCTATCAACCGAGTCGTATGCTTTCTCAATATCTACTATAAATACCAGGTAGGCCTACAGTTCCTCATTTCGCCTATGGCTCCTTTCTATGATTTCCTTTATCACCAAGTTTTCTAAACCTCCTCTACCTTTCCTGAACCCATTTTGCTCTTCTCTCAGCACCTTATCTTCCTCCAGCCATGACATTAGCTTGTTGTTATCACCCACCCAAAATACCTTGGCCAGTAGCCCTACATTCATCACTGCTATGGGTCTGTAATTTCCTATTTCCTCCTTTGGCTTCCCTCCTCCTTTATGTATAAGTGTCACCCTACTCCTTTTCCAGTCTTGGGGCACCTCACCTTCTCCAACATCTCTCTAAACAGATTAACTAGAGCTAGTTTCAACCCTTCTCCTCCATATTTTATGAATTCCCCTATGATTCCCTCTGTTCCTCCTGATTTGCCTATCTTAATTGCTTGTATAGCTGAAGCTACATCCTGCTCCTCTATTACTGTACTTTCCATTTCTCTTTCTTCACTGTAGATAACTAAGTTCCCTACTTCCTCTTCCACTTCTTCCTCCTTCCATATGGCTTTCCTCCAGTATTCTTCCACTACAGGTATAATCTCTTCCTCTCTTGTTAACTCTCTATCCTCCATCTTCAGCCTAATTTCTTGGTGCCCACTGGCCCCACCTAGGTTTCTCGTCAGTCTTCTCCATCCTTCCTTTTCTCTTTCCCTTCTAGGCATATTACGAAGTACCTGTGCCTGTCCTTCCCACTTTCCTATAGCTTCTGCCTAACTAAGGACTGGCCGGGCTCTTTTCTTTGCCTCTTGATATCTATCCAGGCCTCCCTCCATTCTTCCTCATACCTCCCCCTTGAAGTCTTGCTAATTTGGCCAAACTTCTTGTTTCCTGTTCTCTTTTTTTCTATCTCGTATTGCCTGTCCGACCTCCTTATCCAACAACCTTTGAGCCTCATTTTTCCTATTTTGAATTACTTTGTTCCTATCGCTTTCTTGGCTTCCTGTCGTCCAAGCCATGGAGGTATTATATTAATAAATATAATATGATATTATTATAGCTCCATGGTCCAAGCACGGTCTTGGTACGAAGACCGTTTTTTGTCTTGATTGGTTTCTGTGACAAAAACACAACAAGCTTGGTAGGAGCCGAAATAATAATCAACGCAAAACATTGCAAACAATATCACAAAGTAGTATAACACACATTTCAGCAAGTGTTATCACTTTGAGGTGAATACTGAAGGTATATTATGAAGATTAAAATCAGAGCTGGGCGCGACTTTAATTTTTTCAGGTGCGACTTTGACTTTGCGACTTTGCCGCCGAACCTGGTGCGACTGCGACTCTGCGACTCTATTTTTGGCCCCTCCAGTGCGACTTGCGACTTTGCGAAGTCCGACTTTTTCAAAACGTTTGCGACTTTCGACTTTGCGACTTCGAAATTCATAGTGCGGCAAAGTCGCAAAGTCGCAACTCGGTGCCGCAACGCCCAGCTCTGGTTAAAATAAACAGTAACAACACCGAGCCGAAAGGGTAGCCACTAGCCAGTTGTCAAAAGCACCGAAAATATAGCCAGGACGGGGCCTGCGTTTCTGTTGCCTAACTATTTACCTTATGTGTTATGTGTGGTGACGATGAGTGTCAATATACATCCAGTCCAGTCTCTTCAGATATATTATATAAGAGAAACAACATTCCGCATCAGCCGAAAACGTCTGTTATTTTAATGCCACAAATTCACCTTTTTGTTTTTTGTTGTTTGTTTAGAGGATAATTCCTCATAGCCGTAGTGATCTACCGCTGCAGCTTAGTGTTGGCCGAAGCCACCACCCCGGGAGGGGGGTCACAAACTCCCGACTAACACCCGGTACCCATTCACTGCTGGGTGGACATGGGCTCGGGTTTTAAGAAAGACCACCGATCTATCTTCGCTCTGCCCGGGGATCGAACCCGGGACTTCTCGGTTGTGAGCCGAGCGTGCTAACCACTACACTACGGAGTACCTCTCTTGATATAATGTGGTGATCATGAGTGTCATTATTCTGACTGCCCTGCCTGATATGGTGTGTGTGCGACTGCAGGCATGCACATTTCGCTATTATTCACCGTTTGCACAAGGAACTACCTGTGATTATTTTTTTCTGGTGAGTTTGATTGGTTTGAATTAATCTGCCTAAACCGTTCCTGAGGCATCCACTTTTTTTGGGGAGGGGAGTGAAGGGTTGAGGTTAGGTTAGGTATAAATCTTATGTTAGGTAAAAGGTTAGGTATGATTAGTAAAGGCTAGTCCTAGGTTAAGGTAAGGGTTAGGTTAGGTAATGGTTCGGTTTATGATGAATTTTGTTTTCCAAATAAATTATTTTGACGCAAATCACTTAAAAAAATATATTTTGCGACTAAACGGTTAGAAGATTGATTCACAACTCATCAAAAAAACATAGTTTCGTCCACCAAAGTGAATTCCGTTGTCGAAACTGGAATTTAGCAAAATTTTGTTTTGGATAATGGGGAATTAGGTAATATTTTTTGGGTATATGCAGAGTAGGACCACTTGCACGATACGCAATGTAAAGATATATTCGAATATTTTATTAAAAATTATAAGTCTGGAGTATTAAAGATAACTGTATGACTCCAAAAAGCTCTATCACTTATAAGCTAATAACCCAAAGGAATTAAAGCTAATCCTGGACTCCAACAACATTAACTAACCAATTTATTTGGCCTTATCCTAATAACCAGAGAGTAGGTTTTTTCAAAACTATTTATTTTTCTGGTACAAATGGACGAAGACTGCGCGGTCATTTTTCTGAAAAAAGAAACCACTGACTGAAGTTTCTCCTTGCCTAAAATTAGTGTTTTTTTTTCAGATGGAGGTATTTTTATTTTCCGGAAACCAATACATTTTTTCTTTTCTTTTTCATCACCATCCTAAGGTCCCGCCTTATTCCACATTGATAACAATGTACGTCCAAGCAGAAAAAACACTAAAACTTTGTCCAGGAAATAATAGTCAGTGTCTCAGAAACCCGAGAAGTGAAGAGAATTATACGAAAACCAAGTGCTCCCCCCCCGCCCCGCAGTCGCCAGCCCACCCCGCCATGTGCCGAGTAGTCCGCTTTGTCTCGCCTGCTGCCTGCTGGAAGCATTATTACCCAACCAAACCTAACCTAATCTCATAGCTGGTGGGGGGTTCCACCCCCTTCGACCCCCGGCGAAGATTATGAACAAACCGAACCTTAACCTCACCTCATATAGGGCTGGGGGGGCTCTGAAAAGGGAGTGTGTGTCCTGTAGTGTATGCGTTTAACCAAGTTTATTATTTCTACAATATTATATACTAGCCGCAAAGCTGCACTCCGGGCGGCCTTTTTGGCTAGCTCCTGCGGAGGGCTATTGGTGGGCCTTCGGCCACCAGACTCATCCAGATAGCCCCGTCTAGCTTTCCTGAAATCATGGATGTAGAAGTGTATGTATTAAACGCCAACCCATTCCACATCACCCCACCCATTCACTCACCCATTACCCATCACCCCCCACCCATTCCACTTCCCCATTAGGGCTATTGGTGGGCCTTCGCCCACCAACACAGACGCTCCGATAGCCCCTTCTTAACTTTCCTGAATCTGGATATAGAAATGTATGTATTTTCCTCCACCCATTCACGTCACGCATTACCCATCCCCCCCCCACCCATTCACTCACCCATTACCCATCACCACACACCCATTCACGTCACCCATTACCCATCACCCCCACCCTATTCCCACCCATCCCCCCCCCCCCCACCCATTCACTTACCATCACCCCACACCCATTACCCATCACCGCCACCCATTCACTCACCCATTACCATCACCACACACCCATTCACTCACCCATTACCCATCACCCCACCATTCACTCACCATCACCCAGCACCCCCCACTCATTCACTCACCATCACCCCACACCCCTTACCATCACCCCACCCCATTCACTCACCCATTACCCATCACCCTAACCATCAAGTTTCCTCATTCTCGCAACCCCATATTTTTTTCAACATTCTCGCTAATAGGCTGCTAAACAAAAAGAAGAAAAAGTGATCGGATCATCTCTAAGTTGGCTTAAAACCTTCCCTTGGTCGAGCTGGTTCCAAAACTGTGACATTATGATTGGATTCCCCCACGGGGGCGGCTCCTATCCGGACATGACAGAACAGACAACACACACACCACACCTACACACACACTTTCCTATAGTATTATAGTGAAGTTTTGAAGGTTATGGCGACGTTGAATTCTAATGTCAATATACTGAGCAAAAAATAATAAGAAAACGTATGTGGTAACGGCGGTAGCGACCGCGCAGTTCTCGTCATTAATAACCTTGATTTTCCCAGAGTATTGGAAAGTGTAGTCATACACATAACAACCGCGGCTTCTCATCAGTTATAACACCAGATCTCTTCATCTATCTGTTATAATTCCGTTATTTCTTCTTCTACAACCATTTGTCATTACTACTTTGTCACATTATGTTGTTTTCCTGTCAAGTGAGCCTTTCTTAACCTCAGCCACTCGTCATATTCTGATCCAATGTCTTTTCTTTTTCTCTTGTTTTCCACGGATAATTTTCTACAAGACAGCCTGAAAGGTGTCTTCACACGCTTGGCGTGGTATTCCTGATGTCAATGGCTGATAGGTATGGTTTTCACCGTATGCGTACGGCATCCAACAAAGCCACGCGGTGCCGAAACTCCCTTCCAGTTTTTCTAATGCTTGTTCCCTAGTCCCGTCTTCGACCAAGACGCACTCAACAACAGCAATCTGGGTTGGTCTTCGTAATCCAAAGACGGTTTGTTGCTTGGACACAAAAACACGGCGTCAGTAGTGAGGCAAGGGTGCGTCCCTTGCCCCATCACTTTCAACACTTGTATGGATGTAGAGCAAGTGATTGTGTCGCATCCCTCGGAACACAAAGTACTGATCTTGTTTTTGCGATGATGCAGTCAGTAATCTTGCTGAGTAGCTGGAGGTCCTGGTCATGGCTTTCGATGGCGCTGCACGGGAGGCAAGCCTTTGGGAATTGAAGGTCTCCTGCTTAAGACAAGGTCCAGGTGTTTGGAGGCTTTCCTAGATGAAACAGCATAGTCTGTTCATCGCGGTTCGGGTGAGGACATTGAGATCTTGGAAAGTTTTACATACATTGTTATGCGCAGTCCATATGACGCCGGGTCACGTCCAATGAAGTCTTACGGTGGATTGGCATGGGCCCAAGGTGTTATGAACTCGCTCAGCAGGATATTTGGCGTTGTCGGTAATCTGTGCAGGAGGACAAAGATTCCCGATCTTCAAGTCGCTTGTGATTCCCTGTCCTACTCTATGGCTGTGGATACATGGACACTACATGCGAATTAAAGAGACGTATCGATCTTTTGGTAATAAGTGTCTTCGCAGAATCATGGGATATCACTGGGATGATTAAGTGTTCAATCAGTGATTGCACCGTGAAACTGAATCGAGGCCTATAACCTGCATAGTCCGTCACGCCAAACTTCGCTATATGGGCATGTGGTACGCTACCCTGAAACTGATCTTCCCTCGAGTTGTATCTGTAAGAGATAATGCCAGCGTGGAGGAGGCCAAGGGGCGCCCCAAGGCTCGTGTTGTGGCAATGATGTTTCTTGTCGAGAGTTCTGCTTGTATGGTAAAGAGCCTGCATGGGGACTCGCGCGTGGTGACCCCGGGAGTGACCTCGGAGGGTGGTGAGGCGACGCAGCCCCCCGGCGTATGCCCCCAATGATTTGATATATACATGGAGGTCCCGAAGATACGAAAAAAAAAAAAAAAGCAGTTAGGTTCCACTGGCATACTCGTAAAGCGAAATCTCGTATAACGAAAACACATAACTAATTGGTAACATATAGTTTGGTTTCCAGGACCCCCATCAATTAAAAAAAAAAAAAAAAAAAAAAAGACATGTTTTTCAAGCTAAAATAAACTAGAAGCAAACCAACAAACACACAGCGTCTATCATTACCCACACGTAACTACCTATTCTGTAGGAAAAAGCATTCTGAAAGAGAAAATAGCACACAAAATACATAACCACATTAATTACACAAAAAACAAACATGCATAACAAGCCAAAAAGACGTCGTAATGTTATGGACGCCAGGTGATACAGAGAAGGTAGTGTAGCGTTCCAAGGTTGGGGCCCCAACACCTGCTTAATTACCCCTAAAGGTCAGGCCGCGCCATATGCTTGATTACCCTTCAGTCACGCCTTGCTAGGGGTGACCTGACTGCGGTCCCAAGGTTTTTGGCCGCAACACCTGCTAATTACCCTCAATGTCAAGCCGCACCATATGCTTAAAAACCCTTCAGGTCACGCTTCTAGGGTTGACCTCACATGGGGTCAACCAAATCCCCCTTTGTCCCAGACAGGGATTGGTAGGGCGTGCATTTCTAACTTGATAATTTTAACTCACCCCAGTTGTTGAATGTTGGTTGTATCATTGGATTTTCGATCTCGTATATTGAAAATAGACCCTAATTTACACCTCTCGTATCATCGGTTCGAGGGGGGGGTCCGAATGCTCGTACTCACGGGGACCTCCCTATATATATATTATGTATATGTCATATTCTATATATATATATATATATATATTTATATGTATATATATATATATAATATATATGTATATATATATATATATATATATGTATATATAATATATATATATGTATATATCTGTATATGTATATATATATATATATATATATATGTATATATATATATATATATATTATATATATATATATATATATATATATATATATATATATATAATTCTATTATATATATATGTATATATATACCACGCCACCACCGATGTTTAACCTCCACAAAATCCTATATCTCCTCTTCCCCTTGATAACTCTTCTTCTTCCGGAGATTCCATCTCATCTAATGCCAAGAATGGTCCCCTTTTTGGAAAGCCTCTACCATCAAGTGAGTCCCCTACCAAGTTTGTTCTGTGGAGACCAGATATGGTCGATCTAAACGGATACACTCTCTAGTCCTGTCTCAGCTCCATCCTTTGTCTGTGACCCCTGATGAGTTTCGTCGACTGAAGGAATCCTGTCCTTCACTGCAGTGTATCAAAACTACTACTCGTGAAGTGAGAGGCACGGGATGGTACCACCTACAAATTTATAAATGAAGACGGCCTCCTGTACCGGAGTATGTCTCTCCTCGGATCGCCCACAGAAAGTGAATAATTTATCCTTGGTGGTTGTCCCCAGTGAGTACCGTCCCGTCATCTTACGTGTGGCTCACGAAAGTCTTTTGGTTGGTCATTTATCCCACCGTAAGACCCATATGAAGATCTCTCAAGACTTATATTGGCCAGAGATGTGCGCGGACATCAGGGATTACTCTCGTTCCTGCGACAAGTGTCAGCGCATGTCAGCTAATGGACGGTTTAGTCCAGTACCCCTACAGCCGTTACCTGTCGTACCTGAGCCCTTCTCCCGAGTCGCCATTGACTTTTCTAGGTCCATTGTTTCTATCATCCTCAGATAAACATCGTTATATTTTGACCCTCATAGATTTTTCCACTGTTTTTTCCGAGGCCATGCCTCTAAGCGATATTGACACCATTTCCATATCAAAAGCTCTGTTAACCATCTTCGATATAGACAAATTTGAGTCATAAAGGAGATCATAACTGATAGGTTTCAAATGTAGTGCAATTTATGTGAAGAAATTCAAGTAATACGTCTTTGTTCCCGATAGAATATTTCTTATCAAAATCTTCAGCGTTCTGTTATATTTGGTAGGTGGATGCGCCGACGATTCTCGTCGGGTTGTCGATGAGAAGTCTTGAAATAATTGTATCCTTGGAAAACATAACATTTAACAAAATATCAAGTACGTTAGGATTGTTGGCCATATAATTTAGTTAGCCACGGGCTTTCTTAAGCCCCTGGAACTGAGCAAACCCTGTCCATATTCCGGTAGTCAGTGAGATAGAAAAACTGTTACTTAGTACGGTGGTATCCTAATTTTATGTGGCCCTTAAAATTTAATATCATGATTCGATACTGAAGAAACCTTCTACTTCATGATTAAAGTCATGCTGCTCCAAATCATATGGGTCTAATAAATACGTTGGTTCTAAAGTGAGCAGAATATTGTAGTAGTTCAATAAGTCCTGCAAGCTGAAGATAATTAATTATACCCTTTGAACGGCTAATGTAGTACAGTGGCGAAGCTGTGCAAGTTACCAAAATTCTTCTAACCTTACATTGAAAACAAAAAATATATCTCCAACCATATAGTTCCTTTAGTTGATATAATTGTATAAACAGATTGTCTCCACCTCTTGATATATATATGTTTTGATGTTATCAAAACGACTTTTTTTGTTACAATAAAAAAACTTTGTTTTTCTTTACCTCCTTTGCATAATCTTCATCTAGATTCTTCGAGAGTGGACTCATCCTGTTTGCTTCGCGGTTTTTGGTTTGTATATTATCTAGAATATTTCAACGCGCCATTTCATCCAGCATCTATCATTCAGTGGTGTTACGCAATGTAAGAGTAGATACAAAACAAGTGTTATGAAAGGTTCCATATATCTGACCCTACAGTGCCGACACATGTCAAGGCCTATTGTTTGTAGTGAGTTCATCGACCTGCACATATGTTGCCCACCGACGGACCTCTCAGATAAAAACTGTCAAACGGACCAAAGGGACAACGATTCAGACTCTTGTTCCTCCGCCATGAGGGTGTCCGCTCTCGTTCCCGTGGGCTGCTTCTGGCTGGCCTTTATAGTGCAGGTGATTTCCTTTCCCTTCTTTTACCTTTCATTTTACCTAAGAGTTACTATTGATGGTTCTACGTCTGAATGGGGCAGGTAACAAGTGCGGTTTCACAAACGTTTGTTTTAGGACTATTA
Source organism: Chionoecetes opilio (assembly GCA_016584305.1). Classification (NCBI taxonomy): domain Eukaryota; kingdom Metazoa; phylum Arthropoda; class Malacostraca; order Decapoda; family Majidae; genus Chionoecetes; species Chionoecetes opilio. The sequence continues at coordinate 34,765 of JACEEZ010002746.1, forward strand.
ATATTTTTGATTTACATCATCGACTTAGATAGTGGGATTAACGGTAATATCAGCAAGTTTGCTGATGATACTAGGATGGGTAAGATTATTAGATCACAGTCTGATGTAAATGGTTTGCAGGGACACTTAGATAAATTAAACGAGTGGGTAGTCAGGTGGCGGATGGATTTAATATTAAACAATGTAGCGTACTTATGTTGGTAGAGAAAATCCTTGTAATCCTAGGACAATATACGTCAGTATATTCATATCATTGAAGAGATCGGAAGACAAGAAGGATTGGTGTAACGGGTAAGCTCAGACCTCCGTCCTAGGAAACAATGTATTGAGGCTAGAATCGAGCGAATAGGGTATTTGGATTCATTGCCCAGGATGTGTTAAAAGAAAACTGCTGGAGGTTACTCTAAAAAGCTTTATTTGGCTCTAGTCCAGACCTCACCTAAACTATGCGGTCAGGTTTGGTCCCCGTATTACTGGAGGATATAGCCTTGTTAGAATCAGTCCAGAGAAGGATGACTAAATGATACATGTGGACTGCGTAACTTTAGTTATGAGACATATCTGATAGAAGTTTTTAAGTGGTTAATCTTTATGGGATACAATAAAGAAGATGTAGGAAGAAAAAGTTCATACGGCTAGTACGGCAGGGTAGAAGCAAGAATAACGGATTTATATTGGACAAAATGTAGGTTGAAAAAAGAAATAGGGAGTAAACGGTTTCCAACAAATAGGTGTTAAATGATTGAAATGGTCCTCGGTTATCAGGTAGTCTATGTGGTGAGTTAGTGAGATTCATATAGAGTTTTAAAAGGAGACTAGACAGGTTCCATGGATTGATGAAGGTGGATGTAGATAGAGTTAAGTAACAAGAAAATACCACGTGTAGGTTTCACGGCCGTGTAGCGTCCTTATTTTCTTATGTTTTTCTTATGTTTCTTTGTGGTATTTGTAATGTGGTATGTGGTATTTTGATGGTTACAAAAAATAATAGTTTTCAATATGTCGTATGTTTGTTTTTGGTTTTTTTTGTTTTTTACTGTAGTCCAAGTGACAACTTAGTCCACTTGAAAAAAATAGGAATAGATAGCCATATCCTTACAATTTAGGAGAATCTTCCAGAAAATATTTTTCTGATCAAAGCACAATAAGAAAAAAATCAAAGGTTTCATTTGTTTCTGCAAAAACTACATTGGTCGTTCTTTCTGAATGGGCAGGATCATGTAGGGGCTCGAAATTTATCATGAAATCATTGTATTACAAGAAGTTTCACATCACTACATGGAGGGGACCGGGGCAGGCTAAGCAGAGCTGCTGTCAGCGGTGAATCTAACAAGTTGGAAGGGGAAAACACCCATCGGTGATATCAAATTTCACTCTCCTGTAATTTTTGTTTCCACTATTTCTTTGTTTAAGGCGTCAGTATCAATTTGGACTGTTTTTTTGTTTTTATGGTATGTCAGTTTTACAATAATAATTATTATTTCAAATTTTGTAACATTATTGCTATCATCACATCATCATCATCCATCATAATATGTATTTTCCTTCCTTTATCTTTCGTTTAGATAGAGAAACATCATTTTGTGCTTATGATTATTAACACATTTTCTTTCAGACAGAGTTTTCCTACCATCACATTGAGATTAGAAAGCTTTCCAGACCACGTCCAGCGTGCATAATTAATTTAACTGCTTTACCATCGGCGCCTTATATAAATCATACCTTTCTTTAATGTTTCCCCTCTTTTGATGCTATATTTCACCCAGTACAGATACCTCGCACATGGTTTTGCCTTCGAACCATTTCTTGAGAAAATGGACATAATTCGAAAAGTGCAATATAAGGTGTTTTTTAACATGTAAATTTTCATATTCACGAATAGAGACATACGGAAACTTGCTTATTCATGATTTCGAACACCCAAATGGATATTTATCTTTTACCAACAAAAGTTTTCAGATTACTGTAATCTATTTCCTTGGAGGACAACATACGCATTTGTTTTCCTATTACATATATGCTCAACCTATTCGTTTCATATACAAGAGCCTGAGATGGAAATCAATTCCTCATGTCCTCACTTAATCAAACTAAGATGAAGGTTTTTTTCTAACGCCATAAAATTATCACCTAACTACAGAGAGCGTAAGATAAATGGTATCCAATATAAATGTATGTTCAGCATATCAGTGACACTGTACACCGTGACGGTAAAATAATGTTTGCCCTCCCCTCACACGTGTCTTCTTTTGCTATCTTTCATTCTCTCATAATGTTAGGCATGTCCCTTAATGTTATTTCATAATACCTTCGACAGCTAAGTACGAATACAACTGACATCGCAACAGCTATTTTGAATATGGAGCTAAAATTAACTTTCGCAAATACATTGTCAATGAGATCGTATTGACGGTTGAGTGATTTTTCACAAACTGATAAAGTCGATGAACATTTATTTTCAAGCGCATAAAATGTATTTTGTTGACGAATAACGCATTAAATGTCGAAACACTTTTCTTTAGGTGCTCCGTGCTGCGACAAAAATCAGAGAGCTTCTCTGGAACCAGCGAGTGGAAAAAAATGGACAGGCGGGAGAAGATGCACAATAATACTAGGATGCCAGCAATTGCCCCTAACTCTGAATGCCCCGAAAACACTCTATTCTGCTGTCCTGTCTGTGCCAACAGGGGGCCTCGTCGCCTGCCGTTCAGAAAGAGCTTGAATGATGAGAAGAGGTGAGGGGAAATACTTTTACCGGTTAAATCTCTAAATGACGGTAACGATATTTATACTGATTGGAAAAGTCGTCATTAACAAGCTTTTGCAAAAGGAAATAAAATCAAGCAAAGAAAAAGGTCGAGACCAATAAAATTAGGAGTCCAAAGAAATCAAAAAGAATCCGGAAAAAACGTGACATCAAAGCAACCGAGAACTACAAAGAAAAGAAAAACCCACAGAGAATATCCATTAAAATAAGACATACCGCGAAAGGAGGAAGAGATGAAATACCAATCCAAAAAACGGATAAACGTATTACCGAAAATCAAAGGCAATCAAAAGATGAAGAAACTACCAAAAGATCCATAAGGTGATAAGTCAGAAGGCAGCCCGGAAGAAAAAAAAAAGAATAAAAATACTAAAAAGGCACAAGAATTGAGAAGAAATATAATCCAAACAAGACCGAGTGAAGAAACATACATCAAAAACAAAGTCTAGGGTTATTCGGAGAAAAAATAATCGCCTGTAAAAAGCATGAGCCATATGAGAAGAAGTGAGAAAAAAAACAAAAAAACAAGGAAGGGCATGAAAAAACGAAAAGGTAGAAGAAGCTAAATAGAAGGCAGATATGCAAACAATGGCAAAAAAAATAGAAGAATGAAGAAGACAGCAAAGAAGTCTGATCCACACATCCCAAAAAGAAGAAAAAATAGAAAACGACAAGAACATAAACTCAACAAAAGAAGGATCCAGTGAGCGCAAAAATCAAAGCGTTGCTACAAGTAAGAAGGACGTGAAAGTGCAGGTGAATGAGACGAGCGAAGATACCAAAGAACGGGAAGGTGAAACTGATATGACTAATGACACGAAATATCATGATATCAGGAAAAGAAGAAAAGAATAAGTGCTCACGCAATATGAAAGACATGTCTCAAAATTGGAGGAAAATGCACCAAGCGGGAAAATGCACGACAACCAGTGATCCCTGACAGTGTGGCAAGAGCAAAGAAATGCGAATGTTGCCTCAAACAGGTGGGTCCTCACGAAACTCTCTGTTCCTTAGTTTATTAATGATATTTTATCCTAATGTTGACCCTGGAAACTTTATTTTACTTACTTCAACACAAAGATTTCAGGTAGCTATGTGTCTTGTCCATTTTTCCTATAGTTTAGAAATAATGCAAAGCTACACTACTGCCACCTCTTATTCATTTTTTCATCATCTCGATCATTTTTCCAGTTCTCTATATTTTTAAGTCAATAATTGCTTGTACTCGAACTGTCCTATCATTCAATCATATCCAACATAGAATGTCTTCTCTGTCCATTGTTTTTTTTAGTTCTTTTTAAGTTTGAAATTCTTGTTTATTCTTCCCATCCTCCTCTTCTCTTAATGTTGGTAGGGTTATTATATTTTTTTTGGTTAGGTCTTCATGAATTCTCGTTATTCAAACCTTTGACATTAGATTAATTGCTACCATGTTTAAAAAATGTTTTTTAATCCATAATTCCTGTTTTGGCATATGTGCATATGTTGGGTTTTTGTGGGGGATGGGGGTGGGGGGGGGGTGGGGGGGGGGGGGGTGTAACGTTTGGTGTGTGTGTGTGTGTGTCTGCGTGCGAATGTGGATGTGTGTCCTGGGTGTAGATGTGTGTGTGTGTGTGTGGGTGTGTGTGGTTTGTTTTTTGTGTGTGTGTGTGTCTGCGTGCGATGTGTAGTGTGTGCCTGTGTGTGTGTGTGGTGTTGTGGTGTGTGTGTGTGTGTGTGTGTGTGTGGTGTGTGAGTTTCGGAGTTTTTCAGTTACTTCCACTCGTAGGCTCAAGTCAAGTACCACAAAAAATGTAAAAAAGCAAAGGAGGCACATGTAAAGAAGTGCAAGAAGAAGAAAAGAAGGAAAGATGGGATGCAGGAACAAAAAAATGCACTGCTGCGTCAAGTGGCCCTAAGAAGTGCCTGCATGGGACCGTGGCCACTGCGTTGCCAAACATCGACATTGTCACGTCCCCCACCCCCACCCAGCACTAATATCCTCGAAGTGGCGCATACAAGACCTGCTTTTGTCTGCATTAGGTGATCTTGATAGTCTAGACTCTTAGTATAAAACCCATTCACCTAATGATAAAATATTTAATATTCTTCAACATTAACCCTACCTTCCCACACACCGCACACTGGACTTAAAGTCTTCTGGTCAGATGTAAACAACACTTTTTTTTTTTTCATCTTGTAGCTGTTAATGAGCTACAGCAAGTCATAAACTGGCCTGAAGTGTAAGTTAGTATTTCTCTTTTCTAAGTATATATGCAACCTCAGTGGTGGCATGACGATATCTATATTAATAAAAGGAAGTGTGTGTGTCTGTGTGTATGTTTGGTGGTGTTACTAGTTTCCACCCCCCTTGCGGAATTCCATCAGATACCATTTTTGGAACCAGGTTGACCAGGGAAGGTTTTAAGCACTTATGAGATGATCTGATCACTTTTCATTTTCTTCTTTTTTGTTTTAGCAGCCTATTAGCGATAATTGTGAAAAAAGTGGGTTGCGAGAATTGAGGAAGCCTTTGATTAGGGTGATGGGTATGGTGAGTGAATGGGTGGGGTGATTGGTAATGGGTGGTGGAGTGATGGGTGCGTGAATGGGTGGGGGTGGATGGGTGATGGTGATGGAATAGATTGGGGTGTGATGTTAATGGTGAGTGAATGGTGTGTGGTGATGGGTAATGGGTGCGTGAATGGGTTGGGGTGATGGGTAATGGTGAGTGAAATGGGTTGTGGTGTGATGGGTAATGGTGAGTGAATGGGTTGGGGGTGATGTAATGGGTTTGGCGTAATACATACATTTCTACATCCATGATTTCAGGAAAGTTAGAGGGTCTATCTGGAGAGTCTGTGTTTGTGGGCCGAAGGCCCCACAAACACAGGTGTGGGCCGCAGGCCCACCAATACCCTCCTCATCGCTAGCCAAAAAGTCCGCCCGGAGGGCGGCTTTGCGGCTAGTAATGTCCTATAATTGCTTGATATAGTCTAATATAAAGACAACCATGCCTCTCGAGCAATTCCAAAAAAAGTACTTATAAAAAGCCAGATGTAATAAATGTTGTTGTTAGTATAATGAAAGCGATTAAATAAAAAATAAAAATCCTTCAGTGGTTGACTCTTTTATATTTGAAAAAGAGAAAATTTACATATTAATGTCAATGTTTTGAGTACTGCTTAAATTAATTAGATATTCTCTAAACATGAGAATTGCCTACACACCTTCCCTAATTCGTTCCAAATCTTTCAGTACGCAATCCATTTTTTTTCCGTAACTCTTTCCTCAGGCTGTAAATAATTATGCTATAAATTATATATGATGTGGACAACCGCATGTTCATTCTGTCTATTACCTTGTTTTCATACCTTCTTTTTCTGGTTTCAAAGCTTGTGTTAATTACTCTTTTGATGTAGCCGCTTTAATTTTATCCAAAGTTATCTTTATTTCTTGGATCCCTCTTACTTAGTTAATGTTATAAGTAATCACAGACACCATGATGGTACTTCCTATATTCATTGCAATCGGGAAATACTTGTGCAAAAGCAGCTGCCTAAGCATTCATATACTTGAATAAGCTTTTAACTTTGACGCATGTGCCTCTGCATTCTGAACTTTAAGAAAAATATTGCACTGTGTGAGTGACTATCTAGACCAGTGGTTCTCAAAGTGGTGGTCCGTGGACCGGTGCCTGAGCCACCGGCTGACGGTCCGTGGGAAGATTCCAGAAGTTTGTTGTTTTTCTTTTTAAATACATATTTCAGCATGTGAATGGATTGATGTTATGTGTTATTGATGGTATGATAATATATATTATTTCTAGTATGAAATGATGATACTTCAAATAACATTGTGAAAAATATGTTACCGGTCATTGGCCCATTAAGAGAAAAATCCGGTCCGCCATGTTACATAGTTTGAGAAGCACTGATCTAGACAACTGGATCATCCCTTTGAGCGCTGCGCTGCGCTGCATTCAAGAACCACCAATGTTTGAACATTTTTCCACTCGCTATCATTCAATTGAACGATGGTCACTGACAATTATTCTAATTGAATCTTTTGTTACTTTTACCACAGCTTAAGCATCTGCCCATGTTCCCTCTGATTTTCCAATTGATTTCTTAAAAAGTTCGAACAATTTTTTGCGAATCTAATTTTGGTACAGAAAAAGTCGTAGCTTCGAGATTTCATATAGCGAGCCAGCGGTAAACGGTGTTCAATACTTAATCTGGAGGCATTATCGTTGAATATTACACATTTAGAAAATGATGATTTCACCTATACCCATTATGGTTATCATAACGTCCTCTTTGCAGACATGAGTACTACCCCAGAAAGCACATCATCCGTAGACACAACACCGATTACAACGGGACCGACTACAACAACAGGACCGATTACAACGGGACCGACTACAACAACAGGACCGATTACAACGGGACCGACTACAACAACAGGACCGATTACAACGGGACCGACTACAACAACAGGACCGATTACAACGGGACCGACTACAACAACAGGACCGATTACAACGGGACCGACTACAACAACAGGACCAATTACAACGGGACCGACTACAACAACAGGACCAATTACAACGGGACCGACTACAACAACAGGACCGATTACAACGGGACCGACTACAACAACAGGACCGATTACAACGGGACCGACTACAACAACAGGACCAATTACAACGGGACCGACTACAACAACAGGACCGATTACTACGGGACCGACTACAACAACAGGGCCGACTACGACTGGACCAACAACAACAACGGGACCGATTACAACAACAGGACCGACTACAACAACAGGACCAATTACAACGGGACCGACTACAACAACAGGACCGATTACTACGGGACCGACTACAACAACAGGGCCGACTACGACTGGACCAACAACAACAACGGGACCGATTACAACAACAGGACCGACTACAACAACAGGACCAATTACAACGGGACCGACTACAACAACAGGACCGATTACTACGGGACCGACTACAACAACAGGACCAACTACAACAGGACCAACTACAACAGGACCTACCACAACAACAGGACCGACAACTACTACGGGACCCACTACAACAACAGGACCGACTACAACAACAGGACCAACTACAACAGGACCTACCACAACAACAGGACCGACTACAACAACAGGACCAACTACAACAGGACCTACCACAACGACAGGACCGACTACAACGACAGGACCGACTACAACGACAGGACCGACTACAACGACAGGACCGGCTACAACGACAGGACCGGCTACAACAACAGGACCGACTACAACAACAGGACCCACAACAACTGCCTCTCTCAATGATCAGTTAACGGTATTAGTCAATCAAATAACTGCTCTATCGAATGGCTTCGACAACATCGCAACAGTTATAACTGAAATTGCAAGTCTCCTCGCAGGATCTGGGAGGAAGAAGAGAGCAGTTTCTGACCCTGTTGCCGATGTTGAAAGCACAGTTGCCAATTTACTTACAGCAGCTCAAAGTGGCACGGCAGAATTGGTAGAAACAATCAGCAATCTACTTTTATCACAATTACAAGACCTCACAAATCCTAATGCGGACGACCTAAGTCTGTTAACTGCCATTGCTAACCGACTGTTAGAAATAACAAATATCATAATTTCCAGGTCTAACCAGTTGCTAACTGAAGCCCAGGGCATCAAAGATCAACTGGAGGATATGCAAGTTACAGGGATTTCTACTCTCCCAACCCAGCAAGCAACCATAACCCTGCCTACGATATTGGAGACAACGGCTGGATCTACAATTACAACAATAACATCATCAACAACAGAACCATCGATATCAACAACCGGACCGACGACATCAACAACAGGACCAGGGACGTCAACCACTGGACTGACGACGTCAACAACTGGATCGACGATATCAACTACTGAACCGACGACGTCGACAATTGGATTAACAACGTCAACTACTGGACCGACAACATCAACCACCGGATCAACGACGTCAACTACCGAACCGACGACGTCAACTACCGAACCAACGACATCAACTACCGGACCGACTACCACAACAACTGGACCAACAACATCAACTGCAACGGGGCCAACGACGTCAACTGGAACGACGACATCAACTACAACTGGTCCGACTACATCAACTGGACAAACAACATCAACAGGACCAACAACATCAACTACAACTGGTCCGACTACATCAACTGGACAAACAACATCAACTACAACTGGACCGACTACATCAACTGGACCAACAACATCAACTACAACTGGACTGACTACATCAACTGGACCAACAACATCAACTACAACTGGACCGACTACATCAACTGGACCAACAACATCAACAGGACCAACAACATCAACTACAACTGGACCGACTACATCAACAGGACCAACAACATCAACTACAACTGAGCCGAGTACATCAACTACAACTGGACCGACTACATCAACTACAACTGGACCAACAACATCAACTACAACTTGACCGACTACATCAACAACAACTGGACCGACTACATCAACTACAACTGGACCGACTACATCAACTGGACCAACAACATCAACTACAACTGGACCGACTACATCAACTACAACTGGACCGACTACATCAACAACAACTGGACCGACTACATCAACTACAACTGGACCGACTACATCAACTGGACCAACAACATCAACTACAACTGGACCGACTACATCAACTGGACCAACAACATCAACTACAACTGGACCGACTACATCAACTACAACTGGACCGACTACATCAACTGGACCAACAACATCAACTACAACTGGACCGACTACATCAACTACAACTGGACCGACTACATCAACTGGACCAACAACATCAACTACAACTGGACCGACTACATCAACTACAACTGGACCGACTACATCAACTGGACTAACAACATCAACTACAACTGGACCAACAACATCAACTACAACTGGACCGACTACATCAACTGGACCAACAACATCAACTACAACTGGACCGACTACATCAACTACAACTGGACCGACTACATCAACTACAACTGGACCGACTACATCAACTGGACCAACAACATCAACTACAACTGGATCAACAACATCAACTACAACTGGATCAACAACATCAACTACAACTGGATCAACAACATCAACTACAACTGGATCAACAACATCAACTACAACTGGACCAACAACATCAACTACAACTGGATCAACAACATCAACTACAACTGGATCAACAACGTCAACTGCTCCTTGATCAATACCATCAACTACTATTGGAGCAAAAATATCAACTACAACTGGACTGACAACCCACTTGAATATAAATTACATTCTTAAAATGTAACTACACAACGTTACATTTTATGTACAAAGTGTACTATGTTAAATAGTGTTGAGTTATACGTATATTTCAACTCTTAGTGATTGGCTAATAGCATTATAAACGACAGCACCAGTATAAACACTCACAGCGCCATAACCACAAACATTACCATTGTAAACAATAATGTTAGCAATGCCTATAACCCTAATATATACGACAACGACATTGATGATGCCAAGAACACCAGTAATAAAGTGAAAATTGCTATTAATATATATATATATATATATATATATATATATATATATATATATATATATATATATATATATATATACGTATATGGCTGAATAAGTTAAGAAAGGGAAAAAATAAATATGAGTTGAGCAAATGCTACTAGCCTACGGTTTATGAACTAATAATGTTTTTTCACTTCGCTCTTCTCATTGCTTGCTATAAATGGCAACATTTCTAGGACGCATATGTCCAGGTAAAAGGAATGCCTGTTTACTCAGGGTAATATAGCACTGCAAATGATGCATTTTTCTATCCAATTTCCACATAGCATATGTTGTGCAGCAAGCAAAATAGGACAAATGATAGAAGTTTTAAAAGAAATGAATAATCTTAATTTACACATTGAATTTTCTTCGGTAAGTAGTTTTACTATATGATAACAAACGGTGTAACTACGGTGGATATGAAATTAATAAAAATCACATTTGGCTTTTAAAAGTCACTGTTGTAATGACCTACTAGCCTAAGTTATGAGAGCACAATGGATACACCTGTCCAACTGCAATATCATATATATATATATATATATATATATATAATATATATACATGAGTGAGATAGATACCACCAAATGGCCGAATCATACTGCAAACAATATGCACAAGAGTGCTTTAAAAATATTGATGTTGCGGTCATTTTCATATATGAGCTGGAGTCATTGCAAAATGAGGATTTGGCGGTAAATTAAGTATATATTGAGCTTTATTCAATGTACGCGGAGGCTGGTCCGATAAGTGAAGTTGGCCTGTGTGGAGGCTATAGCCACTGGATGATATATATAATTTTTTCTTAGCTTAGGCAATCACAGAACACTCATCTTGGTTCACAGGAACCATTGCCGAACCACAACAGCAAATATTCACCAATACTTTTCCTCCGTTTTGAAAACGTGAAAGCTGCAGGCGAAGTGCCTTGCAAACTTTGCTATCATAATATTTATGTACGATGATTTCTTTGTGGTTGACAACACTACAATTGCACGTACTAATGTTAACTGTATTAGCTCATTTTTCAACAGAAAGTACCTTAGAAACAACGACAATGTGCCTAGCGAACAGGTGGCATACTGCAGGTTGTCTTTGTTTTGGACTAGACCTGGAGTCCCCAAGCTTTACAGGCCATCGACTCCGTCACGGAATCTTTGTTCGAATATCGACGCCTAAGCATTTGTTAGGATTACAGTTTAAACAAAAAGTAAATAAATATAGTTACAGCACTACATTTTTTTCTTCAAATCACACCTTCATCTTTGAAAAGGTAAAGTGTTGTTTCTCACAAACTCAGTCAATTGGCCCTACCCTGCCAATGGCTTTGGTTGACAACTATACTACTACCACTAATACTGCTACTACTATACTAAGAAAACAAATCTTATATTACATAAGAAATATAATCTTTATTTTTTATTTTATGCTATACAGCGAACTAGTTTTGACTATGATACCTATATACAGAGAGTCAAATCGATTTGTGGTCGCCATGTTGTGTCCTTTCGCCGCGCCTTTCACCATATGCTCTCTCTCTCTCTCTCTGTGTATATATATATATATATATATATATATATATATATATTATATATATATATATATATATCTACAATAATATAAGCGAAAGTGTGTGTGTGTGTGTGTGTCTGTCTGTCTGTCTGCGATAGGTGCCGCCCCCTGTGGCGGAATCCCATCATATGTCACAGTTTTGGAATCAGGTTGACCAGGGGAAGGTTTTAAGCCCACTTATAGGATGATCCGATCATTTTTTTTTTTTTTTTTTTAGCAGCCTATTAGCGAGAACTGAAGAAAAAAAAGTGGGTTGCGAGAATTGAGGAAACCTTGATGTAGGGTGATGGGTAATAGGTGAGTGAATGAGTGGGGTGATGGATAATGGGTGTGGGGTGATGGGTGAGTGAATGGGTGGGGGGTGATGGGTGATGGGTGAGGGAATAGGTGGGGGGTGATGGGTAATGGGTGTGTGAATGGGTGTGTGGTGATGGGTAATGGGTGAGTGAATGGGTGTGTGGTGATGGGTAATGGGTGGGGGGTGATGGGTAATGGGTGAGTGAATGGGTGGGGGGAATACATACATTTCAGGAAAGTTAGAAGGGGCTATCTGGAGAGTCTGTTTGGTGGGCCGAGGTGGTGGGTAATGGGTCTATCTGGAGAGTCTGTGTTTGGTGGGCCGAAGGCCCAACAAACACAGGTGTTGGGCCGAAGTCCCACCAATAGCCCTCCGCAGGAGCTAGCCAAAAAGTCCGCTCGGAGGGCGGCTTTGCTTTCAGGAAAGTTAGAAGGGGCTATGATGTGAATGGGTTGGCGTTAATACATACATTTCTACATCCATGATTTCAGGAGAAAGTTAGAAGGGGCTATCTGGAGAGTCTGTGTTTGGTGGGCCGAAGGCCCACCAAACACAGGTGGTGGGCCCAAGGCCCACCAATAGCCCTCCGCAGGAACTAGCCAAAAAGTCCGCCCTTAGGGCGGCTTTGCGGCTAGTATATATATATATACCACCTCGTGAACTTGAAAAGTATATATAATCATTATACCCATGTCTACAATTCATAAAGAATAGTCAAGTCGCACTGCAGTTTAATACACAGCTTAAGCACTGCAAAAATAGTAAAAATTATGAGCTGTAGCTACTGTGTGTGTGAGAGGAGTGGTGTGAGAGAGCGGAGAGAGAACCTCGCTCAGTCGCTCACACAAGTGGTGAGTGAAGAGGGTAGCGCGCCTGCTTATACGTATATGTACCCCGATTGATGATGTTATTTATTTAGTTAACGCTAGTTTATGCATGGTGCTAATTCATTTATCAGAAAACGAAATATATCAATGGAAAACTAATACAATTCCGCTATTAATAAAATGCACCATGTTATAAGCTGTCGCACAAAACTTTAAATGGCGACGCGTTTAAATGAATTCATATTTCTTCAGTCTCATAATAACATTTATTTAGTGTGTTTTACTGTGTTTTATGTGAGAATCTTATAGAACAAACATTTCCGAAGATAACAGAGGGGAGATGCTAAGAAGTCCCTTAAGCAAGCAAGCACCGACGGCAAGCGCCGACGGTGGTGAGTGGTAGTGTGGACGGGGCTTTAGAGGTAAGGCGCACTCCCCGACGGTGGTGAGTGGTAGTGTGGACGGGGCTTTAGAGGTAAGGCGCACTCGCCGACGGCGGTGAGTGGTAGTGTGGACGGGGCTTTAGAGGTAAGGCGCACTCCCCGACGGTGGTGAGTGGTAGTGTGGACGGGGCTTTAGAGGTAAGGCGCACTCCCCGACGGTGGTGAGTGGTAGTGTGGACGGGGCTTTAGAGGTAAGGCGCACTCGCCGACGGTGGTGAGTGGTAGTGTGGACGGGGCTTTAGAGGTAAGGCGCACTCGCCGACGGCGGTGAGTGGTAGTGTGGACGGGGCTTTAGAGGTAAGGCGCACTCCCCGACGGTGGTGAGTGGTAGTGTGGACGGGGCTTTAGAGGTAAGGCGCACTCCCGACGGTGGTGAGTGGTAGTGTGGACGGGGCTTTAGAGGTAAGGCGCACTCCCCGACGGTGGTGAGTGGTAGTGTGGACGGGGCTTTAGAGGTAAGGCGCACTCGCCGACGGTGGTGAGTGGTAGTGTGGACGGGGCTTTAGAGGTAAGGCGCACTCGCCGACGGTGGTGAGTGGTAGTGTGGACGGGGCTTTAGAGGTAAGGCGCACTCGCCGACGGTGGTGAGTGGTAGTGTGGACGGGGCTTTAGAGGTAAGGCGCACTCGCCGACGGTGGTGAGTGGTAGTGTGGACGGGGCTTTGGAGGTAAGGCGCACTCCCGACGGTGGTGAGTGGTAGTGTGGACGGGGCTTTAAGGTAAGGCGCACTCGCCGACGGTGGTGAGTGGTAGTGTGGACGGGGCTTTGGAGGTAAGGCGCACTCGCCGACGGTGGTGAGTGGTAGTGTGGACGGGGCTTTGGAGGTAAGGCGCACTCGCCGACGGTGGTGAGTGGTAGTGTGGACGGGGCTTTAGAGGTAAGGCGCACTCGCCGACGGTGGTGAGTGGTAGTGTGGACGGGGCTTTGGAGGTAAGGCGCACTCGCCGACGGTGGTGAGTGGTAGTGTGGACGGGGCTTTAGAGGTAAGGCGCACTCGCCGACGGTGGTGAGTGGTAGTGTGGACGGGGCTTTGGAGGTAAGGCGCACTCGCCGACGGTGGTGAGTGGTAGTGTGGACGGGGCTTTAGAGGTAAGGCGCACTCACCGACGGTGGTGAGTGGTAGTGTGGACGGGGCTTTGAGGTAAGGCGCACTCGCCGACGGTGGTGAGTGGTAGTGTGGACGGGGCTTTGGAGGTAAGGCGCACTCGCCGACGGTGGTGAGTGGTAGTGTGGACGGGGCTTAAGAGGTAAGGCGCACTCGCCGACGGTGGTGAGTGGTAGTGTGGACGGGGCTTTAGAGGTAAGGCGCACTCGCCGACGGTGGGAGTGGTAGTGTGGACGGGCTTTAGAGGTAAGGCGCACTCGCCGACGGTGGTGAGTGGTAGTGTGCGGGCTTTGGGTAAGGCGCACTCGCCCACGGTGGTGAGTGTAGTGTGGACGGCTTTAGAGGTAAGGCGCACTCGCCGACGGTGGTGAGTGGTAGTGTGACGGGGCTTTGGAGTAAGGCCCGCACTGACGCACTAACCGTTTCAGGCTCCTTTTTAAGCCCCGTCCACACTACCACTCACCACCGTCGGCGAGTGCGCCTTACCTCTAAAGCCCCGTCCACACTACCACTCACCACCGTCGGCGAGTGCGCCTTACCTCTAAAGCCCCGTCCACACTACCACTCACCACCGTCGGGGAGTGCGCCTTACCTCCAAAGCCCCGTCCACACTACCACTCACCACCGTCGGGGAGTGCGCCTTACCTCCAAAGCCCCGTCCACACTACCACTCACCACCGTCGGGAGTGCGCCTTACCTCCAAAGCCCCGTCCACACTACCACTCACCACCGTCGGCGAGTGCGCCTTACCTCTAAAGCCCCGTCCACACTACCACTCACCACCGTCGGCGAGTGCGCCTTACCTCTAAAGCCCCGTCCACACTACCACTCACCACCGTCGGGAGTGCGCCTTACCTCTAAAGCCCCGTCCACACTACCACTCACCACCGTCGGGGAGTGCGCCTTACCTCTAAAGCCCCGTCCACACTACCACTCACCACCGTCGGGGAGTGCGCCTTACCTCTAAAGCCCCGTCCACACTACCACTCACCACCGTCGGGAGTGCGCCTTACCTCTAAAGCCCCGTCCACACTACCACTCACCACCGTCGGCGAGTGCGCCTTACCTCCAAAGCCCCGTCCACACTACCACTCACCACCGTCGGCGAGTGCGCCTTACCTCTAAAGCCCCGTCCACACTACCACTCACCACCGTCGGCGAGTGCGCCTTACCTCCAAAGCCCCGTCCACACTACCACTCACCACCGTCGGCGAGTGCGCCTTACCTCTAAAGCCCCGTCCACACTACCACTCACCACCGTCGGCGCTTGCCGTCGGTGCCTGCCGACGGGAAGCGCCGTTGCCAGGGTTGTGTCCACAGAACGGTTTTGTTCGGCGGTCAGTGCGCTTCCTGATTTCAAAGTGAGAGTCATGTTTTCTGCATATCGTGTATTCTCACTCGAAATTATGAAATAACCACAGTATGTTTAGAAAAACTGACCCAACAATCATCTTCATGACACATTTCTGCATATCATAAGCAAGAAAAATATACAAAAACCTTTTTGTGTATTCTAAAAAATATAGCAAAAAGAAATAGTGTATAAACATTTTTCTCACTTTTTTGTCTTCAACTCGCTGCAATTTCCCGACCATTTCTCCCATTTAATTTTTGATCACATACTCGTAATCAGCTGACTTTCTTGGTTCTGATGGTATACGGTACATAGCAATGCAAAAATATCTAGATGGTGAAAACTGCCGATAACTTGAAGCATGTGTTCGGCGCTGACCCGTGAGTGACGGGCATGCCCGCCCAATATTAAACCTGCTGAATGTTGGCGGGCAGCGCCGACGGATAAATTTTGCTCGTCGGCATCGTGTCCACACTGCCACTTTTGAGTGACGAACACTGTTCGACGGCAAGCGCCGACGGTGGTGAGTGGTAGCGTGGACGGGGCTTTACGAACCAGTTAAGGCGCCGGTGAACATATACGAGCATACAGTAAATATATTCATACATATAAAAGAGATGAAACCACACACACCACACACACACACACACACACACACACACACACTCATCCACACACACACACACACACACACACACCACACACACACACACACCACACACTCATCCACACACAATGTACACATACACAACATAATAATTGATATTTACTTGAATTATCTAAATATTAACATAAAGTATACAAGTTGACCCTTACAATATGAAATCATATGTGCAGCAAAAAGGAGCTCAGAAATTATATGTATTCTTTCATTGTGTTTGTGAATGCCAAAGAAACTTTTTTATTCTATACTTGAAGCTGTTAACGGTACAAACATTGATATTGTTTCTTACTAGACTGGGTTAGGAGTTCCACACCTTAGGACCGAGACACAGGATAGAATTACTGTATAGTGTTGTTCTAAATGGAGGACATATTCAATTAATTTGATTTCTTCTGGTATTATGAGCATGATCTTGTACCTGGAAAATTTTATCATTTATTTTTATAGAATTAAGTATAGTTATCAACATGAAGTATTTATGGATAAAAGGTACTTTTAATAAATTTTAAGATGAAAATATCTCCTCAGTTTCATCAAATTTTTCAATCAAATTGTTTTGTGTGTGTGTGTGTGTGTGTGTGTGTGTGTGTGTGATGTGTGTGTGTGTGTGTGTGTGTGTGTGTGTGTGTGTGTGTGTGTGTGTGTGTGTGTCTGTGTCTGTGTCTGTGTCTGTGTGTGTGTGTGATTTTGTTCTTACATTTCGGCCTAAAGAGACCTCCAGGGCTCAGATGGTAGGCCCCAGAGGTTCACTTGAGAGCAATGATGGTTGGCCCTCCCCTGTGGTGACGCAGGCATGATATTTATCTTGTAGCGCTTGTGATTAGGGCTTCATGCTGCCCACCTGTGTCCTCCGATGAACTCGCCGTCGAAAGTAGAGTTAATGGCCAGCATATGGGTGTACTACTTCGAGCACTCGACGATAGCCGTATGATTTTGACACCTGGCATGACACAAACTCGGTACAACGAAATTACCACTTCCAGAGGCTAACCCCATCCATGACCACTGCCTCCCATAAATCGGATCGTATATGTGTGTGTTATAAAGAGAGAGAAAAAGAATGAAAGACACAAATAAAAAGTTATATATTGTCATGAATAATGATATCCAATGCATCCAGGTGTAGCGGCAAGAACAAAGGGTGTTGTTCTATTTGGCGGTGTTTCAGAAGCAAAGTTTTTTTTTATGTGTGTTTTTGTGTGAGAGAGAGAGAGAGAGAGAGAGAGAGAGAGAGAGAGAGAGAGAGAGAGAGAGAGAGAGAGAGAGAGAGAGAGAGAGAGAGAGAGAGAGAGAGAGAGAGAGAGAGAGAGAGAGAGAGAGAGAGAGAGAGAGAGAGAGAGAGAGAGAGAGACGACTTAAAAAAATATGTACCCAGTAAAACCTACGCCCATATTGGTTTTGTACAGCCACCCAAAAAATGAAATAGACAAATAGCGCTTAAAAGGCCACGCAGCATTTACTGACCTAGTCACAGTGTTTGCAATCTTTGCCTATTGCTGAAACATTTGCACTGCTGATAAATTCGAAAAAAAATATTTTCAGTTCCTTGGGACGTAGGAGTCTTATTGGACCAAGAAATGGAGACTTTGTGTGTCAGTAAATGTTTCCGTTAATTATTATCTACCTTGCCACGGACTGACAGCCTTGGCATTAACACGATTTTTCTAATGTGGATTTTTTTAATCGGCTTTGGTTGATTTTATTTGATGTGATGAGTGACTGGAAATGTAATAGATGATATTATATTATTGATTTCGGTAAACACATAAACAGTTCTTGCGAACTTCAACCACACATCAGGTGAAAGAACGAGTAAAAGAGGGAGAAAAAAGGGAGAGAGAGAGAAAGAGAGAGAGACAGAGAGAGATAGTCAGCGAGAGAGAAAGATTTTATATATCTTATATAGAAGTACACTATTTAGAATGCCTTTGACCTATACATAGTTATCCACACATTAGCTGGTATCGAACCTCCTTGCATTTAACTTATAATTGTACATTAACCCTTAAGCAGGTTGCTCAACAAAATTGTTGAGGCACATTCAGCCATTTTAAAAACATATTAAATGCAGGTTCTGAATGAAGTATCCTTGTTCAGGCTGCTCAACAGCATTATAGATGCTAGCCTAGTGTATAAGTGTCCCAATATATGGCTTTGCGTTGAGGATATGACTCATTGTAAAAAAGGGAACACGGCCAGGTGGACTCTGTAGATTTTCTTTGTGTTTCTCTCCTCATCTTCGTGTGATATAGGTAAGTAATCATTCTTTTCTTGTTCATATTTTGACATTTAAATGTCGGTGACAATAATGAGTAGTAATTGTGTTTGATTTGTGATGACTATGATATAATACCAGCACTCTAAATGTTAGTCAACAATTTTGTTGAGCGGCCCAGTTATAGTAAAATTTGTTGATCTTTGTTTGTGTTACAAAATCTGTTGCAGGTCATGTTGTTCTGGAATCATTCATGATTTGCTCTAATACCAAGGCAACACTACGTTATGTACTGCTAGCTACTATTTGAACGAAAAAAAAAAAAAAAAAAATTTATTGGCGAAAATGTTGGAGCTTTCAATATCAACACAGGGTCTTTCAATGTCAACTATAAAGAGTTCTCTCAAAATTCTTTGACTTCTCATTTATTTACATATAGTGATAGTTTTTTAATGCTCAATTATGTATTTTAGGATCAACAAATATTTATATAGATTTTTTGTGAAAAGAGGACATTTCTTTTTCTTCAAAAACGAATCTGCACTTCCATATGTCGTTGTTTCATTACTTAAACAAAGAAAAATACAACATCAGCTTATGGAGATATCACTTCCTAAAAAAAAAAAAAAATTCTTATGTTTTCCTAGTTACAAATATAAATAAAAAATATTGAGTAAGTAACCATAACTGGGCAGCTCAACAAAATTGTAGAGGTTCATAACATAAGAACTATGATGTATTAAAAAAACCATTCCTAGTGAAAGTTGTTTCTTACTTATCAAAATAAAGGAAAATGTCATTAAATAATTTTTTTTCTAAACAAACTCTATAAGTGCCCATTAAAGGGCTCGAGCTTGTTTTACTTTCGTAAAGAAAACAAATGATGGAATCAAACTGAAAGTATTGACATCCAAAATTCGATAAATTTTCGGCAATTGTTGTTATGGCTCATTTTTTTCTCTGCCAGTCCGGTTTAAATCCCTTATCGATCGTCTATAATCTTAAATCAACTTAAGATTCCATTATTTTTTTCTTTAAAAGAGGCAAGAATAGGCATTTCAGGAAGGTTGCCTAAAATATACAGGTTTAGTTAATAAAATGAACTCCTTGAAATTGCTGTATTAAAAAGGAAAATGCAAATACTGTTTTTCTCTTTTTCAGATAAGGTCAATCATATAGCATGTCACTTTTTTATTTAGATTTGGATTTGGATTTTTGTTTTATTGGACATCTTTAGCAAAGAAGCTATCCATATACATTTATATACATATTATGACCAAGTATATGACGACCGGTTGATTTATTTTTTGCCATAATATGAAGGATAATAGGAAGGATATCTTGAAATAGATTTTGTGGTCTTATTTTACATTTCGTATGCCTGAACTCAACATCATTTGTGAAACACATCATGCAAGTTACGAGGAATGTATATCCTACATTACTGACATGCGCCTGAAAAGGGAAAATTAAAATTGCTATTTTTTTATTTTTTTTGCGTCTGTATATCAAACCCTGTGTCGAAGGTTTGTTGTGTATTTATAGAAAAATTACAAGCACGATTTTCTTTTAAGTGTTATTAATAATATGAATTTCATTCCATTTCAACATGACAAAAGAGATCTTTTAGATAATAATTTAATTGATCATAATTTAAATGAACCTAATTGTAATTATTACTTTACTGATTCGGATTTACAGGCGAGGCCTGCAGATACTAATCTTAAATTATTAAGTTACAATATTACTAGTGTTCCACCTCACTTGGAATTATTAGTTGACCAATGCTTAGCCACTCCAGGAATTAATTTTGATATTCTTGGCTTATGTGAGACTAGATTATATGATGGCAATTGTACATTATATAGCATAGATAAATATACAGCATACTTCAAAAATAAGAATACTAGAGGTGGTGGTATAGCTCTTTACTTACGTAACAATATTCAAGAAAATGTATATCAAAATTTTTCTCTCCAGTTGAACCACAAAATCCTAATTTGTTCAGACTACAAAACCAAACAATGTCATAGTTGGTATTATTTATAGGCCACCAGCATTGATGAGTTAATAGCTTCACTTGAGAACATTCTAGAAACATTAGGTGAATTACGTTTACCTTGTTATATTATGGGTTACTTTAATATTGATCTTCTGAAACACAATTATAGCAAAGTTGATAATCTTGTTAACCTGTTTTATACCTGTTCATTCTTTCCAACAAAAAACCAAACCAACCAGAGTAACCAAACCTTCAGCAATCATAATTGATCACGTATGGACTAATGAGTTAGATCATTATCTAGCTAGTGGGATATTATACTCTTCATTAAGTGACCATTTTCCAGTTTTCCGTTCTTTTACTTTTAATAATAATATAAATGTTTGTAATCTTAAAATATTCAAGAGAACATTTTATAACGATTTGATCAATACATTTAAAGCAGATTCGAGAAATTATCAAAAGAACATAGATATTGATTTATATATCGATGAAAATTATGATGGGTATATGGAACACTTTAAAAACCTTAATGATAATTATTTTCCTGTTAAGCAATACACGATTAAAGAAAACACAGGTAAACCGTATATAATTCCAGCAATACAAAAATATATCAGAGAAAGATTACATAAGTTATATGCCAAATGGCCACTTAAATATGACCATAGTTTCAAGAAGTACAGGAATAAATTAAAATCTGTTATTCGAGCCGCTAAAAATATTTATCATAAGTCAAAGTTGAATGAATGTGCAGGGAACTCGAAGAAAATTTGGCAAACCATGAATTCCTTAATTGATATAAACAAGTAACCTCATTTAAGTATAATACTAAGATTTTGAATGATGAATTTGAGATAGCAAAAGGCTTTAATTATTATATTTATGTAGTGTTCCCATCAGGTTAGCTCATAATATGCGGCAGACATCAGTTTCATTTGAAGAATTTCTTCCGGAGCCTGTTCCACATTCCTTCAATTTTCAACCAACGACATTATGTGAAGTAAACGAAGTCATCAAAAATTTGAAGGTAACATCGCCTGGACATGATGATGTCAGCATTAACATAATTAAATAATGTTCTGATGAAGTTTCGTCTTTCCTTGTACACATAATTAATACATCTTTCGACATCGGCTCCTTTCCCAGACAACTTCAAATATCAAAAGTATTACCAATCCCAAAAACAGGTAATAGATCACCATGTACAGATTACAGACCAATATCAATTTGACCAACATTCAGTAAGATTATTGAAAAAAATTGTTTCCATTAGGTTAATGGACTACTTAACTCAATATTCATTATTAATTGACTGTCAATATGATGGTTTACTTGCTGTTGCCATAACTATATATCGTTCAGAGGTGCATCAGTGGTAGATTCAGAGACTGGCGAGTAGAGGGTGAGCAGCTGGGTGATGGACGTGTGTGAAGGGGTTCCAGCAGTAATTGTTTGGGTGCCGCAGCCCGCGGAGCTTAATACTGATATGTTTTCTTTTCTTAATCTGTCTTTCAATAATAAATGGCACATGGAAAAAAACTACCAAAAATATATCTTTATTTTTGGAAGTACCGTATTTTACGGCTTATAAGACGATGCATCTTGGAAGACGTAACATTTTTTCTTTATATTTGGCATAGAACATCATTTTGTTATGTGTGCAGAACTGTCGATACAGACTACATCTGCAATCACTGAGCGTGTTCATCAATAGTGAAGAGAAAATACAATAATGTCAGAGAAACATCCAGGTATTCGAGACAAATATTGTTGCTGTACACTATGTATGTGGGGAGTTCGGTGACCGTCGCATATGTTGCGCGATGCAAAGTAATAAAAAGGCTTCAAGGCAATCCATGTTCCGCAGTGAGGGTTGGACAACTGTTCCAGTCGCCATGAGGACTGTCCCTCTGATCGCAGCTGGCTGTAGCCTCGTCTTTTTGTTGACGTTGCTTCTGCTGCAGGTGATTTTGTTAGCCTCTTATACGTTTTGATTAACTTGTATAATGTTAGTTTTTTGTCTTGCACATGAATACAACTTCAAGACACAAAATGTATATAAATGTTGATTGTTAGCAATTATTCTATATATTTAGTGTTTCACGCCATAATATAACTTTTTTTTCCATGTTAATATTCTCATTTTATGATTCGAATAATCATGTATAGTTTCCTACAAATACTTGCCCATTGCTGATATTACTGCAATCGTAGCAACTTTTTTTTACTTCTAATATCTTGTTGGCAGCCTGCTGAGCGACTATTTTTCAGATGAAAACTATTTATAATTATCAATACAAACATATCCAAGACCCTCGTGAGAAATAGTCTATAACGAATCCCGATTTCAAAGGTGGTCGATTTACATTATCCTTCTTTTTTATATTATTTCCCAACTTTTTTACCCATCATACATAAGTACCTTTGTTTATAACGTGGTATGTTGAATCTCTTGAAATGCAATGTAAATGTCCAAAATTCGAAATACAGTAAACCCTCTCAAATTCGAACTAATTGGGGGGAGACCTGGGTCGAATTAGCCGAAAGTCTGAACGTTACAACCAAGCTTTGTATTGAATAAGGGAAGATTAAATATTGATCAATTATATAATTATGATAGTAATCACAATAGGACAATATACAAGTTAAATTTCTGTTTTATAGCTTCCATTTGCCTTTGTAAAGTTTATATATTTTTCTTTTCAGTTAAAAAACAGTCAGTATTTAGCGTCAACCATGTTTTCTCTCCAAAGTAACCTCGGCAGGCTATCTCTCAACTGATATATAAGCATGTCAAAATTGGCTCACTGAATTTTTGGATTGCTCAGTTGTTTAATTTCATTTTTTGAACGAACTATCACCATACAATCTCCACTTTAACTGCTACCGCTACCCCCCTAAATCCTCGTCCACACATGCCTCATGACGCACTGTGTTACTGGTAGTACGTATATCGAGGTTTTCAACACATCCACGCCCACCGCTGAGCCGTTCCAGCCTGAGCGATTGCATTGGTATGTTGTGGCAAGACGTCACCTATGGTACTCTGGCCAGCGCCAACATGTTGTACTCTTACACGGTATCATCAAACTACCAGATGATATATAGGAAAACTGAACATACCATCATCTTTACGAGACATTAGTAAGGTAAGGTAAAGATGGGAGCATACGCTAAGCTGCGCGTGGCATGCGGTGCTCATCTCCGTGGCATTAGCCCTTAGAGCCTGTGGTGGGTGAGAACCCGTTACCCCGGGACACAGGGCTAGTGTGACTCCCGGGTTACCACAGTTACCTTCCCCAGGTTACCCCAGGTACCCATTTATCAACCCCGAAAGGAAGGAAGAACAGCTGGGTAGGCTGGTCACCGACTTGCCCTGGCCCGGGATCGAACCTGGGCCCGCAGATTCGTAGCCAGGCACGCTAGCCACTGCACCACGGAGGCGACATTAGTGCAATAGTGCGTGCATTTATCAGGTATAGTTAACTGTAATTGATTTATATTCATGATATGCACTGATGTTTCGTGAAGATGATGGTAGGTTCAGTTTTCCAAAATATCACCTGGAAGTTTGATAATACGGTGTAAGAGTACAACATGTTAGTGCGGGCCAGAGCACCCTCTGTGACATCTTGCTTCAACACATCCATGCAATCGGTCCGGCCGGAACAGCTCAGCAGTGCATGGTTGTGTTGAAAACCTCGATTTTCAACACAACCACTAACAGCGCGCGTCATGAGGCAGAGTGTGGACGGGGATTTACACACACACACACACACACACACACACACACACACACACACACACACACACACACACACACACACCCACCCACCCACCCACCCACCCACACACACACACACACTGAGCAGTCCCGGGTTCGATCCCCGGGCGGAGCGGAAACAGATGGGTTGTTTCCTTAAAAAACCCTAGCCCCTGTCCACCCAGCAGTGAATGGGTACCAGGTGTTAGCCGGGGTTTGTGACTCGCTCTCCGGGGTGCTGGCTTCGGCCAAAACTAAGCACTAAGGATGAATGATAAAAATGTTGATATGGAGACGGGGCCACACGAGTATTGCTCAGACCCTGTAAAATACAACTAGATGAATACAACTAGATGAATACACACACACACACACACACACACACACACACACACACACACACACACACACACACACACACACACACACACACACACACACACACACACACACACACACACACACACACAATGTACGCTCGTACTACAGTCCTAGCGTGCCACGGGTCACGCCGAAGATCAAACCCAGCTGAAGGGTCAAGATTTATTTGCTGACATAGCTAGGAATTATTGTCCCCCTCGAGCAATTAAGGATTCTCACACTGAACCATTAATAGTAATTGTATATTCGTGACTTCTCTATAGGTATCTACGGTCGTTGCGGATATAAGTCAGAAGGATGTCGTACCGAAGAGATCCACTAGCAGTGACTGTGAAACAAATGGAGGAATATGCAAAATAAATCAAGGTGGCTGTCGTATGGTCGACCATAATCTGAAATGTCCCGATAAATTGCCGTATTGCTGTATGTCTCGCCCAGTAATGCGATCTCACCGAAAGAACGAGATAATTGCTGAAGAGTTGACTGTTCAAGGACGAGAAGGAAAGACAGCACGACGAAACTTATTTATTAACAAAGAACGAGGTAAGAATCAATGGAAAAAGAAAAAAAAGTCAAAGAAAGCATTCGGTAAAGCCTCTAAAAGTAATCAAAGAAATAGTAAAAAGAACCAAGCGAATCTTAAAAAAATCAACAAAACAAATGGTAAAAAAGACTCGGAAAGAAGATTTACCACTTCTACGGCGGAATCGAAAATAAAAAAGAGACTCATGAAGAAATATGCCACCAAAGAAAAGCCGCCTAAGAACATGAAAAAACCCCATAACGATAAAAAAAATCCGAAACGAACCAAAAAGACAAAGAAGCGGATTGAAAAGAATACATATGAACGAAATAAATCTAACACGAAGCACAAGACGAAGAGAAAGAAAGATTCTGAATCGAAGAGAGATAAGCTAACAAGAAAGACAAATAAGAAAAATAATTCAAGCAGAAAAATAATGACGAAAAAGCAGAAAAAAAATAGAAAAAATAGTCAAAAGAACATACAGACAAATAGCAAAAATAAGACCAAGCAGAAAATTAGGAAAAATAAATTGAAAAAAATCAAATTAAAGAAGAAAGGAAAAGAAAAGAGAAGAGGCAAAACAAATAGAGGGGAAATTGTTCAGAAAGGAAAAAAAACAACAACAACTAAACAGACACGAAAGAAAAGTTCAAGAAAAGTGGACAAGCAGCAAAAGAATGGCGATTTAAAAAAAAAAAACATGCAAAAAAAATATATGAAAAGACTAAATAAAAACGGAAGAGAGAAAGGAAGAGATATATATAGAAGAGAAAAGAAAAACAAAAAAGCATCTAATAAGCCAAAGGAAAAGAACGCGGCCAAGAGAAATAAGGACAAGAAGGAAGTGGCCAAGAACATTGATAAACTGGACCAAGATAAAGACCTTGAACAGCGGGGAGATCATAAGAAGAAAAAAAAGAAGTGTGTTCCTAAAAAGAAGAGATGTGTCAAAGCCGGTGGGACCTGCAAGAAAAAGGGAAACTGCAAGACTCAAGTGATTCCCAAGAAGTGTGGAAAGGGCAAGAAATGCGAGTGTTGCCTTAAAGGGGGTAAGTGTGAATATGACTAGTTTTTCTCTGTTAGTGCAATGCATTTTAAAGTTTGTAGGTATGCATTTGTGTGGAGTTGGATGAGAGTTATGCAATGATGACATAATGTTTGATATTATCAATAGTTCGATTAGACAATAAGCTCAAAATTTTTCAAACGAGTCTCTGGAAATCTTTGTCCATAGTACAAAGGAATTTAAGTTATTTTTGTCTCACCCTGGCTCCACACATGTTACTAAGATAGACAGGCAAAACGAAGAGAGGGTTCTTCAGCAAAAAAAGTTTCCGTTCTCCATTGTCTGTGGAAAAGCACATTTTTACTTTTTATTTATTTAAACAGATATCAAAATCAGTTGCACATGGCCACAGTTGGCTTAGAAGATTATGAATTAATGCAATAAGTATTCAGAAAGCTACAGATGTCATCTGTCCCCAGGACATCTATCTAAAAGCCATACCTTAAACATTTCTAGAAGTCTGACTTTACACTCCATTCACTTAGCGGTAAAATCAATTTCAGTTTAACTACTAGCGGCTTCAAAGTTTCGATTTTGTCAATCATCTGAAGCCTTGCCGGCAAAAAACATGAAATATACACCATTGGCTTCTATAGGCTTCATAGCGAGAGAGAGAGAGAGAGAGAGAGAGAGAGAGAGAGAGAGAGAGAGAGAGAGAGAGAGAGAGAGAGAGAGAGAGAGAGAGAGAGAGAGAGAGAGACAGAGACAGAGACAGAGACAGAGAGAGAGATAACTGCTATTCAAGCAACAATTAAAGTTTGATTATGAAATAGGCAGCATATTTATAAAAAAAATCAACCTGGCCGTACGGCAATGTATAAGCTTTAAAATTGATTTATTGACAGGCTGCAAAGCTAGTGCCACAAAAAAATGTAGAAAAAAACAAGGCAAGTGTAAGAAGAAATGCAAGAAAACAGAAAAACAAATCAAGAATGGCTGCAAGAAGAACAAGTGTAGGTGTTGCGTTAAATGTCCCAAGACGTGCTGGCATGGGCTTGGCTGGTGTGTTCCAAAGAAGCGACTCTGCCACGGCCACATCGTCGGAAAGTGTGAATACAACGCTTGCCTCTGCTGCATTAAGAAGGGTAAGTCCTCCAATGTGTAGTGATGTCATGACATAATGTGATTCGAGAGATGTTCAATTTTGGGCCGTGAGATAAAAGTAGAATTTTGCACTAAACAGCGCGTATATAAGTTTTTTGTTAGAATATTACAAGTGTTAGTGTTCGTAATGTAACACAGACTTATATTAAGTCTTCCTGATAAGACAGATAATGCAGTGTATAACATTTTAGTTCTGAAAACACCAGCATGTGATGCAACACGTGTATGAAGCCGGTGACCAAAATAAATATTGGCCCCAAAAAAGTTTAAGCTTGACGCCTCTGGTCTAGTTTAAACCTATTTCAGCACTCACCTATCCACCAATAATCATATTATCTTGTGATTATTGGTCTCTCTCTCTCTCTCTCTCTCTCTCTCTCTCTCTCTCTTCTCTCTCCTCTCTCTCTCTCTCTCTCTCTCCTTTGATAACCTATCTATAAAAACAGCTTTGCTCTACTTACTTCCAGCCTTCCAGTAAGTGAACATGTAAGACATAACATGGAAAGTATATAAATAGAAAGGCCAGAGTTAATTCACCATAGATGGATCATCAATCATTGGGGGCATACGCCGGGGGGCGCGTCGCCTCGGCCACCCTACGATGCCACTCCCGGGGGTCACCACGCGCGAGTCCCCATGCAGGCTCCTTTCCCATACCAAGCAGCTCTCGACAAGAAACATCAACTTGCCCTAGCCACGAGCCTTGTGGGCGCCCCCTTGGCCTCCTCCACGCCGGATTGTCTCTTACAGATACAGCCCGATGGGAAGGATAGGTTTCAGGGTAACGTGCCAC
This sequence comes from Chionoecetes opilio, assembly GCA_016584305.1. NCBI lineage: Eukaryota > Metazoa > Arthropoda > Malacostraca > Decapoda > Majidae > Chionoecetes > Chionoecetes opilio. The sequence continues at coordinate 63,271 of JACEEZ010002746.1, forward strand.
ATGCCCATATAGCCGGAGTTGGTGCTGACGGACTATGCAGGTAAATAGGCCTCGATTCAGTCTCATGGTGCAATCGCTGATTTTGCACGTAATTATCCCAGCGATACCCCATGATTCTGCGAAGACACTTACTGTATTACCAAAGGCATCGATTCGTCTCTTCAAGTCGCTATTTAGTGTCCATTTCTCACAACCATAGAGTAAGACAGGGATCACAAGCGAATTGAAGATCCGGATCTTTTTCTCCTGCACAGGTACCGACAACGCCAAATACTCCTGTTGAGCGAGTCCATAACACCGTGGGCTATGCCAATCCGCTCATAGATGGATGGCTTTGCATAAGTTGGAAAATCAGAAGTATAATTGTCTGCGAACAGCGCACTCGAGAAGCAATGGTGCTTGATTTTTTTCCCCGGGTCGCATATTCCCGTTTTCTGGAAGAGTATGTGGCGTTTACTCTTGAACACGTCAGGTTAAATTACGTTAGGTAACAGATAAGGCATGTTCGGTTAGCCAGGTTTAAAAGGTTTAACTTTGCGTGGGAATCACAATGAGCGTATTTTCGAGAAATTCCTATGGTTAGTTTGGGAGCTACAGCCAAGCGTCTTCACCTCGGAAACCACATACTCGCATAGAGAACGGGAATATGCCCCCGGGTCAGGCCGCAGTAGTGGTTACCAAATAAGGTGTCTTTATACCTACACTAACTATCTCAACATAAACTTCCACATCAGTTCTATAATTTCCAATCTTTAGAACGTCACCTTTCCTCATATTTCCTCAATAAAATCCATATGTGTGTTATTACTGACAACAATATTTTTTTTCTGTTCGCTCCTGCTTATTATATCCTAATTTTCAAAGCAAGGTTAGCTGTTCGATGAACTCGCTCATGTCGTCCTCTTTTCAGACATAAAGACTACCACGACAACCCCAAGGACAACGACAATAACAACAGGATCAACAACAAGATCAACAACCACAGGATCAACAACAGGATCAACAACAGGATCAACAACAGGAACACCAGCAGGATCAACAGGAACAACAATGGGACAAACAACAGGATCAACAACAGGATCAACAACAGGATCAACAACAGGAACACCAGCAGGATCAACAGGATCAACAATGGGACAAACAACAGGATCAACAACAGGATCAACAACAGGAACAACAACAGGAACAACAACAGGAACAACAACAGGATCAACAACAACAGGATCAACAACAACAGGATCAACAACAACAGGATCAACAACAACAGGATCAACAACAACAGGATCAACAACAACAGGATCAACAACAACAGGATCAACAACAACAGGATCAACAACAACAGGATCAACAACAACAGGATCAACAACAACAGGATCAACAACAGGATCAACAACAACAGGATCAACAACAACAGGATCAACAACAACAGGATCAACAACAACAGGATCAACAACAACAGGATCAACAACAACAGTATCAACAACAACAGGATCAACAACAACAGTATCAACAACAACAGGATCAACAACAACAGGATCAACAACAACAGGATCAACAACAACAGGTTCAACAACAACAGGATCAACAACAACAGGATCAACAACAACAGTATCAACAACAATAGGATCAACAACAACAACAACAACTGCATCAACAACTCTCTCTCTTGTGGGTCAGTTAAATGAACTAATCAGCCAAATTTTGAACTTATCAACTACTTTGGGTAACATAGTAGCAGCCCTGAATTTACTTGGAATGGCTTTTCAAAATGGAAAGAAGCGGAGGAAGAAGAGACAAGTTTCTAATAATGTTGATATGATTGAGAAAATAACAGTTGTGAGTTTACGAATTGCAATTGAAGATGGCACGGCAGAAGAAGCATTATCAGCTAGTATTCAACTTCTAACACAAGTAAGGATAGTCGTTGTGAGTCCAAGTAACGATGACCTACGTAGGTTCATCATCATTGCTCTTATATTGAGAGATATAGGAAATCTTATCCCTCCCAGGTCTAATATGTATAGAACCAAAGCCCTGATCATTAGGATTTCACTTGATAACATGATGGTGATGGGGCTCTCTCCTATCCCAACCGAGGAAATCGCTATAACGTTGCCTGCGAATTTTATAACTGTACCAACTACAATAGGGTCAACTACAACAGCAGGACCGACTACAACAGGACCGACCACAACGGCAGCAACTACAACAACAGGGCCGACTACAACAACAGGACCGACTACAACGGGACCAACCACAACAACAGGACCGACTACAACGGGACCGACAACTACTACGGGACCGACTACAACAACAGGACCGACTACAACGGGACCGACAACAACAACGGGACCGACTACAACAACAGGATCAACTACAACAGGACTTACCACAACAACAGGACCGACTACAACGGGACCGACAACTACTACGGGACCGACTACAACAACAGGACCGACTACAACGGGACCGACAACTACTACGGGACCGACTACAACAACAGGACCGACTACAACGGGACCAACCACAACAACGGGACCGACTACAACAACAGGACCAACTACAACAGGACCTACCACAACAACAGGACCGACTACAACAACAGGACCAACTACAACAGGACCTACCACAACAACAGGACCGACTACAACGGGACCGACAACAACAACGGGACCGACTACAACAGCAGGACCAACTACAACAGGACCTACCACAACAACAGGACCGACTACAACGGGACCGACAACTACTACGGGACCAACTACAACAACAGGACCGACTACAACGGGACCAACCACAACAACGGGACCGACTACAACAACAGGACCAACTACAACAGGACCTACCACAACAACAGGACCGACTACAACGGGACCGACAACTACTACGGGACCGACTACAACAACAGGACCGACTACAACGGGACCAACCACAACAACGGGACCGACTACAACAACAGGACCAACTACAACAGGACCTACCACAACAACAGGACCGACTACAACGGGACCGACAACTACTACGGGACCGACTACAACAACAGGACCGACTACAACGGGACCAACCACAACAACGGGACCGACTACAACAACAGGACCAACTACAACAGGACCTACCACAACAACAGGACCGACTACAACGGGACCGACAACTACTACGGGACCGACTACAACGACAGGACCGACTACAACAGGACCGACCACAACGGCAGCAACTACAACAACAGGGCCGACTACAACAACAGGACCGACTACAACGGGATCAACCACAACAACAGGACCGACTACAACGGGACCGACAACTACTACGGGACCGACTACAACAACAGGACCGACTACAACGGGACCGACAACAACAATGGGACCGACTACAACAACAGGACCAACTACAACAGGACCTACCACAACAACAGGACCGACTACAACGGGACCGACAACTACTACGGGACCGACTACAACAACAGGACCGACTACAACGGGACCGACAACAACAACGGGACCGACTACAACAACAGGACCAACTACAACAGGACCTACCACAACAACAGGACCGACTACAACGGGACCGACAACTACTACGGGACCGACTACAACAACAGGACCGACTACAACGGGACCGACAACTACTACGGGACCGACTACAACAACAGGACCCACAACAACTGCCTCTCTCAATGATCAGTTACCGGTATTAGTCAATCAAATAACTGCTCTATCGAATGGCATCGGCAACACTAAAACAGTTATAACTGAAATTGCAAGTCTAATCGGAGGAACTGGGAGGAAGAAGAGAGCAGTTTCTCAGCCTTTTGCCGATATTGAAAGCACAGTTGCCAATTTACTTACAGCAGCTCAAAGTGGCACGGCAGAAGAAGTACACTCAATCAGCAATCTACTTTTATCACAAGTACAAAACCTTGTAAGACCTAATGCGGACGAACAAAGTCTGTTAACTACCATTGCTAACCGACTGTTAGAAATAACAAATATCATAATTTCCAGGTCTAACAATTTGCTAACTAAAGCCAAAGGCATCAAAGATCAACTGGAGGATATGCAAGTTACAGGGATTTTTACTCTCCCAACCCAGCTAGCAACCATAACCCTGCCTACGATATTGGAGACAACGGCTGGATCTACAATTACAACAATAACATCATCAACAACAGAACCATCGATATCAACAACCGGACCGACGACATCAACAACAGGACCAGGGACGTCAACCACTGGACTGACGACGTCAACAACTGGATCGACGATATCAACTACTGAACCGACGACGTCGACAATTGGATTAACGACGTCAACTACTGGACCGACAACATCAACCACCGGATCAACGACGTCAACTACCGAACCGACGACGTCAACTACCGAACCAACGACATCAACTACCGGACCGACTACCACAACAACTGGACCAACAACATCAACTGCAACGGGGCCCACGACGTCAACTGGAACGACGACATCAACTACAACTGGTCCGACTACATCAACTGGACAAACAACATCAACAGGACCAACAACATCAACTACAACTGGTCCGACTACATCAACTGGACAAACAACATCAACTACAACTGGACCGACTACATCAACTGGACCAACAACATCAACTACAACTGGACTGACTACATCAACTGGACCAACAACATCAACTACAACTGGACCGACTACATCAACTGGACCAACAACATCAACAGGACCAACAACATCAACTACAACTGGACCGACTACATCAACAGGACCAACAACATCAACTACAACTGGACCGACTACATCAACTGGACCAACAACATCAACTACAACTGGACCGACTACATCAACTGGACCAACAACATCAACTACAACTGGACCGACTACATCAACTGGACCAACAACATCAACTACAACTGGACCGACTACATCAACTGGACCAACAACATCAACTACAACTGGACCGACTACATCAACTGGACCAACAACATCAACTACAACTGGACCGACTACATCAACAGCACCAACAACATCAACTACAACTGGACCGACTACATCAACTGGACCAACAACATCAACTACAACTGGACCGACTACATCAACTGGACCAACAACATCAACTACAACTGGACCGACTACATCAACAGCACCAACAACATCAACTACAACAGGACCGACTACATCAACAGCACCAACAACATCAACTACAACTGGACCGACTACATCAACTGGACCAACAACATCAACTACAACTGGACCGACTACATCAACTGGATCAACAACATCAACTACAACTGGACCGACTACATCAACTGGACCAACAACATCAACTACAACTGGACCAACAACATCAACTACAACTGGACCGACTACATCACCTGGACCAACAACATCAACTACAACTGGACCGACTACATCAACAGGACCAACAACATCAACTACAACTGGTCCGACTACATCAACTGGACCAACAACATCAACAGGACCAACAACATCAACTACAACAGGACCAACAACATCAACTACAACTGGACCGACTACATCAACAACACCAACAACATCAACTACAACTGGTCCGACTACATCAACTGGACCAACAACATCAACAGGACCAACAACATCAACTACAACAGGACCAACAACATCAACTACAACTGGACCGACTACATCAACAGGACCAACAACATCAACTACAACTGGACCGACTACATCAACAGGACCAACAACATCAACTACAACTGGACCGACTACATCAACAGGACCAACAACATCAACTACAACTTGGCCGACTACATCAACAGGACCAACAACATCAACTACAACTGGACCGACTACATCAACAGGACCAACAACATCAACTACAACTGGACCAACAACATCAACTACAACAGGACCAACAACATCAACTACAACTGGACCGACTACATCAACAGGACCAACAACATCAACTACAACTTGACCGACTACATCAACAGCACCAACAACATCAACTACAACTGGACCGACTACATCAACTGGACCAACAACATCAACTACAACTGGACCGACTACATCAACTGGACCAACAACATCAACTATAACTGGACCGACTACATCAACTGCAACTGGACCGACTACATCAACTGGACCAACAACATCAACTACAACTGGACCGACTACATCAACTACAACTGAACCAACAACATCAACTACAACTGGACCGACTACATCAACTACAACTGGACCGACTACATCAACTGGACCGACAACATCAACGACAACTGGACCGACTACATCAACTACAACTGGACCAACAACATCAACTACAACTGGACCAACAACATCAACGACAACTGGCCCAACAACATCAACGACAACTGGACCGACTACATCAACTGGATCAACAACGTTAACTACTGGTTGATCAATACCATCAACTACTATTGGACCAAAAATATCAACTACAACTGGACTGACAACCCACTTGTATATAAATTACATTCTTAAAATGTAACTACACAACGTTACATTTTATGTACAAAGTGTACTATGTTAAATAGTGTTGAGTTATACGTATATTTCAACTCTTAGTGATTGGCTAATAGCATTATAAACGACAGCACCAGTATAAACACTCACAGCGCCATAACCACAAACATTACCATTGTAAACAATAATGTTAGCAATGCCTATAACCCTAATATATACGACAACGACATTGATGATGCCAAGAACACCAGTAATAAAGTGAAAATTGCTATTAAGATAAATATATATATATATATATATATATATATATATATATATATTATATATATTATATACGTATATGGCTGAATAAGTTAAGAAAGGGAAAAAATAAATATGAGTTGAGCAAATGCTACTAGCCTATGGTTTATGAACTAATAATGTTTTTTCACTTCGCTCTTCTCATTGCTTGCTATAAATGGCAGCATTTCTAGGACGCATATGTCCAGGTAAAAGGAATGCCTGTTTACTCAGGGTAATATAGCACTGCAAATGATGCATTTTTCTATCCAATTTCCACATAGCATATGTTGTACAGCAAGCAAAATAGGACAAATGATAGAAGTTTTAAAAGAAATGAGTAAATTTAATTTATACATTGAATTTTCTTCGGTAAGTAGTTTTACTATATGATAACAAACGGTGTAACTACGGTGGATATGAAATTAATAAAAATCACATTTGGCTTTTAAAAGTCACTGTTGTAATGACCTACTAGCCTAAGTTATGAGAGCACAATGGATACACCTGTCCAACTGCAATAATATATATATACATATTTAATAATATATTATATTATAATATATATATATATATATATATATATACATGATGAATATATAAATAATATATATATATGCATATATATATATATATAAAATATAATATATATAATGAATTGAATAGATACCACCAAATGGCCGATCATACTGCAAAACAATATACACAAGAGGGGCTTTAAAATATGATGTTCGGTCATTTTCATATATGAGCTGAGTCATTGCAAATGAGGATTTGGCGGTAAATTAAGTATATATGAGCTTTATCAATGTACCGGAGGCTGGTCCGATAAGTGAAGCTGGCCTGTGTGGAGGCTATAGCCACTGGATGATATATATAATTTTTTCTGAGCTTAGGCAATCACAGAACACTCATCTTGGTTCACAGGAACCATTGCCGAACCACAACAGCAAATATTCACCAATACTTTTCCTCCGTTTTGAAAACGTGAAAGCTGCAGGCGAAGTGCCTTGCAAACTTTGCTATCATAATATTTATGTACGATGATTTCTTTGTGGTTGACAACACTACAATTGCACGTACTAATGTTAACTGTATTAGCTCATTTTTCACCAGAAAGTACCTTAGAAACAACGACAATGTGCCTAGCGAACAGGTGGCATACTGCAGGTTGTCTTTGTTTTGGACTAGACCTGGAGTCCCCAAGCTTTACAGGCCATCGACTCCGTCACGGAATCTTTGTTCGAATATCGACGCCTAAGCATTTGTTAGGATTACAGTTTAAACAAAAAGTAAATAAATATAGTTACAGCACTACATTTTTTTCTTCAAATCACACCTTCATCTTTGAAAAGGTAAAGTGTTGTTTCTCACAAACTCAGTCAATTGGCCCTACCCTGCCAATGGCTTTGATTGACAACTATACTACTACCACTAATACTGCTACTACTATACTAAGAAAACAAATCTTAGGTACAATAATATTAGAAATATTACATAAGAAATATAATCTTTATTTTTTATTTTATGTTATACAGCGAACTAGTTTTGACTATGATACCTATATAGGGTGGGGTGGGGTCACACCGAACGGGGGGATCACCGTACGAAGGCTACAACGCGAAAATTAATTCAAATTTCGCGCCACCATGCCACCACGGATGCAGCGCCACCCTCAGTGAACTACATGCGAGCAACAGGGTAGACTTCATGACTAAGAGGTAGGGTGGGGTGGGGTCACACCGAACTGGGGGGATCACAGTCAAAAATTTATAAAAAACCTTAAATGACCCTTATTATCTGAGTTAAGTATTCATGAGGGTACCATAGGTGGGCCATATTGTGAAGTTTGTTTTGGGCACAGTGTGCACTCTCTCAGGTAAAAAATGGATTTTTTATGAATATTTTTCCACTAATAGTACGGTGTCCCCCCACACCACCCTACAGAGAGTCAAATCGATTTGTGGACGCCATGTTGTGTCCTTTCGCCGCGCCTTTCTCTCTCTCTCTCTCTCTCTCTCTCTCTCTCTCTCTCTCTCTCTCTCTCTCTCCTCTCTCTCTCTCTCTCTCTCTCTCTATTTATATATTATATATATATATATATATATATATATATATATATATATATATATCTACAATAATATAAGCGAAAGTGTGTGTGTGTGTGTGTGTGTGTGTGTGCCTGTCTGTCTGTCTGTCTGTCTGTCTGTCCGCGATAGGTGCCGCCCCCTGTGGCGGAATCCCATCATATGTCACAGTTTTGGAATCAGGTTGACCAGGGGAAGGTTTTAAGCCCACTTATAGGATGATCCGATCACTTTTTTTTTTTTTTTTTTAGCAGCCTATTAGCGAGAACTGTGAAGAAAAAAAAGTGGGTTGCGAGAATTGAGGAAACCTTGATGTAGGGTGATGGGTAATAGGTGAGTGAATGGGTGGGGTGATGGATAATGGGTGTGGGGTGATGGGTGAGTGAATGGGTGGGAGGTGATGGGTGATGGGTGAGGGAATAGGTGGGGGGTGATGGGTAATGGGTGAGTGAATGGGTGTGTGGTGATGGGTAATGGGTGAGTGAATGGGTGTATGGAGATGGGTAATGGGTGAGTGAATGGGTGGGGGTGATGGGTAATGGGTGAGTGAATGGGTGGGGGGAATACATACATTTCAGGAAAGTTAGAAGGGGCTATCTGGAGAGTCTGTGTTTGGTGGGCCGAGGTGGTGGGTAATGGGTCTATCTGGAGAGTCTGTGTTTGGTGGGCCGAAGGCCCAACAAACACAGGTGGTGGGCCGAAGGCCCACCAATAGCCCTCCGCAGGAGCTAGCCAAAAAGTCCGCCCGGAGGGCGGCTTTGCTTTCAGGAAAGTTAGAAGGGGCTATGATGTGAATGGGTTGGCGTTAATACATACATTTCTGCATCCATGATTTCAGGAGAAAGTTAGAAGGGGCTATCTGAAGAGTCTGTGTTTGGTGGGCCGAAGGCCCACCAATAGCCCTTCGCAGGAACTAGCCAAAAAGTCCGCCCTTAGGGCGGCTTTGCGGCTAGTATATATATATATACCACTACCTCGTGAACTTGAAAAGTATATATAATCATTCTACCCATGTCTACAATTCATAAAGAATAGTCAAGTCGCACTGCAGTTTAATACACAGCTTAAGCACTGCAAAAATAGTAAAAATTATGAGCTGTAGCTACTGTGTGTGTGAGAGGAGTGGTGTGAGAGAGCGGAGAGAGAACCTCGCTCAGTCGCTCACACAAGTGGTGAGTGAAGAGGGTAGCGCGCCTGCTTATACGTATATGTACCCCGATTGATGATGTTATTTATTTAGTTAACGCTAGTTTATGCATGGTGCTAATTCATTTATCAGAAAACGAAATATATCAATGGAAAACTAATACAATTCCGCTATTAATAAAATGCACCATGTTATAAGCTGTCGCACAAAACTTTAAATGGCGACGCGTTTAAATGAATTCATATTTCTTCAGTCTCATAATAACATTTATTTAGTGTGTTTTACTGTGTTTTATGTGAGAATCTTATAGAACAAACATTTCCGAAGATAACAAGAGGGGAGATGCTAAGAAGTCCCTTAGAGGTAAGGCGCACTGAGCGCATTAACCGTTTTCAGGCTCCTTTGTTACAAACCGGTTAAGGCGCCGGCTAAGGCCTATGTAGAGACGACATTTCAGGCCCCTTTGCCTTGCCTTACACTTCCAACGCCTTAGGTGTTGGGCGTGGTCCGAGAATCCTACTAGCCAATCACGTTGCCTGTCTGAGCGCCGCTTAGGCAGCTTCGACCATTCACAAGGCAAGAACACTTCTCCGCAGAGAAAAAATAAATTGTGCCTTCCTCCCTCACCACCAAGGCAAGGTATGCAACGCTCGCACCGGCGAAAAGCTGTTCCATCACAAGTTTGATGTTTATTGCAGTTTTTGAACACCTACATATTTTTGCATTGGGACGTGTCATATACCATCATAATCGAAAAGGTGTGCTGATTCCGAGATTGTGAGTGAAAATTTAATGCAAGCAAAATTACAGGAATAAGAGGGATTTGAATAAAAAAATGGTGGAAAAAAAAAGTTTATACACGATTTCATTTTGCTCTCATGATCTTATTCTAGGTATAGTTTACTGTATTTTTTTAAATTCATGATATGCAGTAATATCTCGTGAAGATGATGGAATGTTTCGTTTTCCTAAATATCATATGGTAGTTTGATAATTCCGTGTAAGAATACAACATTTTAGTGCGGGTAGAGCACCCTCTGTGACATCGTCTCAGCAATCACCCCGCCGGCAGGACCAACTTGCACCTCACAGCATACAATATTATGCTATCACCAACAATTACATAAGAACATAAGAAAATAAGGAAGCTACAAGAGGCCGTGAGGCCTACACGTGGTAGTTCCTGTCACCTAACACTACCTACATCCACCTTTCATCCCCATCCATGAACCTATCAAGCCCCTCTTTAAAGCTCCCTAATGACTCAGCACTAACTACCTGTCTACTGAGACCATTCCATTCATTCACCACCCTATTTGTGAACCAGTTCTTCCCTATTTCCTTTCCAAATCTACGCTTTTCCAGCTTGAATCCGTTACTTCTTGTTTTACCCTGGTTAAAAGCCGTAAGAACTTTTCCTACCTCTCCTTTATTAAATCCCTTTATCCACTTAAAAACTTCTATCAGATCGCCCCTTACTCTGCGTCTCTCGAGTGAGTGTAATTTTAATAACTTCAATCTCTTCTCATAACTAAAGTTACGCATCCCTTGTATCATTTTGGTCATCCTTCTCTGCACTGTTTCTAATAAGGCTATATCCATCCTGTAATATGGAGACCAAAACTGAACCGCATAGTCCAGGTGAGGCCTGACTAAAGCTTTAGAATAACTTCCGCACTTCTACTTTTAACACTTCTAGTAATGAATCCTAATACTCTATTAGCTCTATTTCTGGCCTCAATACATTGTTTCCTAGGTCGGAGGTCTGGGCTCACCCTCACTCCAAGATCTTTTTCACCTTCTGGTCTTTTCAGCGATACAGTGCTTATGGTGTATCTATTACCAGGGTTTTTTCTACCAACATTCATAACGCTGCATTTATCAATATTAAATTCCATCTGCCATCTGACTGCCCACTCGTTAAGTTTATCTAAGTCTCCCTGCAATATGTTTACATCAGACTGTGATCCAATAATCCTATCTACCTTATTACTACCATCTATTGCTGACACGGATTCGCAGTCATCTGGTGAAGCATCAGAGACCTCAGCAGTCTGGGTTCACGCCTGGTAAGTCAACAACGGACCGTATCCTAGCGCTTCGTGTCCTGGTGGAACGCCGACGTGAGTTTCGACAGGGGATGCTTGCAGCCTATGTTGATCTCAAGAAGGCGTTTGACTCAGTGCATCGTGAGTCACTCTGGGATCTTCTGCGACTTCGCGGGATTCCTGCAAGGACTATTGGTTTGATAACTGGTCTGTATTCTGGGACTGAGAGTGCTGTGAAGTGTGGGGCAGGTGTATCCAGCTTCTTTCCTGTGAATACAGGAGTGAGGCAAGGGTGCGTGCCTGCCCCATCACTTTTCAACGCTTGTATGGACTGGGTATTGGACAAGGTTGTAGATCAAAGTGATTGTGGAGCATCCCTCGGCAACACCAAGATCACTGATCTTGTTTTTGCCGATGATGCAGTAATCTTTGTTGAGTCGCTGGAGGTCCTGGTGATGGCTTTCGAGGCGCTGCACGAGGAGGCAAAGCCTTTGGGACTTGAGGTCTCCTGGCTTAAGACCAAGGTGCAGGTGTTTGGAGACTTACTAGATGAAGCAGTACATTCTGTTCATGCGTGCGGCGAGGACATTGAGATATTGGAAAGTTTTACATACCTTGGTAGCGCAGTCCATAATGACGGCGGGTCACGTCAAGAAGTCTTACGGCAGATTGGCATAGCCCACGGTGTTATGGACTCGCTCAGCGGGAGTATTTGGCGTGGTCGGTACCTGTGCAGGAGGACAAAGATCCGGATCTTCAAGTCGCTTGTGATCCCTGTCTTACTCTATGGTTGTGAGACATGGACACTAAATAGTGACTTGAAGAGACGAATCAATGCCTTTGGTAATAAGTGTCTTCGCAGAATCATGGGGTATCGCTGGGATGATTACGTGTCAAATCAGCGATTGCACCGTGAGACTGAATCGAGGCCTATTACCTGCATAGTCCGTCAGCGCCAACTTCGGCTATATGGGTATGTGGCACGCTACCCTGAAACCGATCCTTCCCATCGGGTTGTATCTATAAGAGACAATCCGGCGTGGAGGAGGCCAAGGGGGCGCCCACAAGGCTCGTGGCTGAGGTAAGTTGATGTTTTTTGTCGAGAGCTGCTTGGTATGGGAAAGGAGCCTGCATAGGAACTCGCGCGTGGTGACCATCGGGAGTGGCGTCGTAGGGTGGGCGAGGCGACGCGCCGCCCGGCGTATGCCCCTAATGATTGATTGACTTAGCTACTAGGTTAATTGAAATGTCTCGTCGATACTTGACTACCAGTGACATTCAGGCGTCACTCCTTGATGTCACTTCAAGTGAGGAAGAATCAGATCTTGAATCTGATGAGGAGACATTTGAGTATACAAAGTTAAATTCTGCATTGCGAATTAAATATTTTATATCATTTGGACAAATGGGTAGGTTTTATTTATATATACTTATAATCGTGTAGACATTTAGATACTTTTTTTCCTTCTTGTTACTGTACAGTATATTCCACCGAATATTGGAAATGTGAAACGAAAAGCGGGGACTATATCAGGGCAGAGGAGAAAGGGGTTTGACTTCAGCTCAAAAAATTTCCATCTCCAAAAATATTGAGGCTAGAAACTATCACTTAGTGGCATTCTTGTCTTTACAGTCTGGGCATATCATCTATACAACTTTCGTGCATATTTTCCAAACCATCTAACCAAAATATATAGGTTGTAAATAATATTTCACTGCTAGTAGATGGTCAAGTTTACACTGATATATCTCAGGAAATATTGCAGATATGAATATTCTGAAGACATCCCAGAAGTGCTGAAGAAAATTGTCATCTATCATGTTTATATAGAAAAATTACTTTAGTGAGAAAAAATTCGAGAAAAGAAGGTGGGAACATTATATACAGTCCGTATTTATCGGGCGTTTGATAAAATGATCAAGAAATAGTCGCCAAAAAAATGTTTTTGACATAGTACTAAAAGCTTACATTCATTTTCTTTGTTTTTAGGAGCTCTACACAGTGAAACAAAATTCAAAGCTGTATCATAAAACATTGCTGAAAAAATCGAAAAAAAAGTAAAACTTTTTATTGTTTCGAGAGAAGTGTTCAGTTTACCCTACTTTTTCCACGGTGGATACTCCCTTATCAGAAAACTAATGGTTTCTATGGAAGACTTGATATAATTCCGCTTCTTATGGTATATAGCACATCCAAAGTTTTTTCAGAATTTTTTTCTAGTGAAGAGTTTAAGTCAATTTACTGTTTATGCATATTCATTCAGAGTCTCATAATGGCATTTATTCTGTGGTCCTTATAGTTTTTTATACGATAATCTTATAGAAAAAACATATCCAAAGAGAACAGTATAACATTTACACTGATAAGAGTATTTAGTCTGGGAGAAAAATACACTGGAAAGTAAACTTTTTTACGCGTAAAAAAGCCCTTCTGAGGGCCTCTCCCATGGGCTGCCACGAGCAAGAATTCATAAATATAATTACGGAATGCGAGAGGGTTAACCCTCTCACGCACCGTGACGCAATTCGCGTCAAAACGGAATCGTCTACATCTGAGCTTTTGACGCGATTCGCGTCCAAAAACTTGTAAACATTCGCCAAAAATAAAGTATTTATCAGAATCGCGTCAAAATTTTCTGTGTCAAAGATCCAAGCTAGACCTATAAAATAAACTAATTGTCAACTCTCTCGTGAGGGTGGATTTGAAATGATAAGGGCCTGTGTCTCAGTTTCCTCTCAGCAGGCAGCCTGTGAGCGCGGACTGTCGTCCCTTTAAAACGTGTCCCGAGCCGGGTAAGCCATACTTGTAGCCTAATCCGTCTTCCAACATGTGTTTCAGTTTTCCTCCATTTTCTCAAGAACTACTGGCCATATGAAAATTCTAATGGTAGCGTTGGAATCCTCATAAAAATCCGCTGTTATTGGCATATAAACCATAAAAAGTCGACTCAGGAAGTATCGAGCTACGAAGTGGGGAACGTAAGTATTTCTTATTTCTCTTTACTCAATGTTTTTTTTCGGAGTCGGTAAACTCCGCTATTTATTTGCATTTCTTGTTATTTTTTTCTTTCATAAGGCAGAATAATCTCTTGCAAAACCAACGATATATAATAATGCCAGGAAAAAAGTATACTCGTTGGTGAAATTGATAACATAAAAAAAGATCGCCGCACAGTCAGGCGATTCCGCGGGGCCCCTTAGGGAGCCCCAGACGGATGTCGCAGTGGAAAGAGAAACTTATTAAACTTTTCGTGCGTGAGAGGGTTAAGTATCCTTAACGTTTCGTTCTCATCATAAGGAGTATTTCTAAAGGTAAATTTTTACACTAGGACCGAAATTTCCTACACAATTGAGATTATGGTTTCTGTTTACCTTATTTGATTCTAAGAAACATTCTCTCTATGAGCTTCCGTCGCAAATCACCACTTTCGGAGATATAAGATGTTTTTAATAGGAAGGAGTGTTATTTGAGATATGAAAATTAAATTAACCTTACCCCACGTTTTATCTCACTAACCTAACCCCACGCTTTAACCTCCTAACTAAAGCCAAATCTGCATTAAAAAATTGTCCGCGGCAAGGGAAGAACAGAGGCGATGCAGGTCACAAGAGGAAGAAGAGTGAGAGGCACGTAAACACTAGAGTACCTTGAATAACAGAGTACTGACAACTCGATTTATGGGCGCCATCTTAATGCCAGGGCCTTTCCGTTCATTCTAGACCCGCGGAAGTTTTCAAGGCATGACCCCGCAGTATATCATGTTATACATGTATAAATGATATACTGTTATCTTTGGAAATGTTTGTTCTATAAGCTTATCACATAAAACACAGTAAAACACATTAAATAAATGCCATTATGACTCTCTTAAGAAATATGCATGAACTTAAAATCCACTGAAACTCATCGCCATGTACAATTTTGAGAGACAGTGTATAACATGTAGCATATCAATAGAAACGGAATTTTATTAGCTTTCCATTGATATATATTTCGTTTTCTGATAATGAATTAGTACCATGGATAAATTAGCGTTGACTAAATAAATCACCGCGCCGCCGCTCTCTCTCTCTCTCTCTCTCTCTCTCTCGCCTCTCTCTCTCTCTCTCTCTCTCTCTCTCTCTCTCTCTCTCTCTCTCTCTCTCTCTCTCTCTCTCTCTCTCTCTCTCTCTCTCTCTCTCTCTCTCTCTCTCTCTCTCTCTCTCTCTCTCCTCTCTCTCTCTCTCTCTCTCTCTCTCTCCTTTTTCAGCATATTATATTATATATATATATATATATATATATATATATATATATATATATATATATATAATATATATATATATATATTATATATATATATACATATATATATATATATATATATATATATATATATATATATATATATATATAAACACGATGAGGAAGTTATAAAAGACCCAATAAGATTTTAGGAAAAAATATGAGCTTGGAAGCATCTGTTGATAAACTGTGCATAATTAGAAATGTATGTCGCAACAACTTTAGCACAAATACTGAAAAATACAATGAGATAAAGGAAAGTAGCCTACTGCTTAGATAGGAAGTAAAGAAGTTGTTAGTATGACTGGCAGGTTGTTGAGAGACAGTGGACATGAGCAAATCTATAATAATCGTAGGCAAACAAGATTTAATAAAAAATTGTAATCTGAATAAAGAGTATATATGAATGTAGCAAATACAGGCCAATAATGGTAACTTTTCATAGCCAAATGATAATGAAAGA
Source organism: Chionoecetes opilio (assembly GCA_016584305.1). NCBI lineage: Eukaryota > Metazoa > Arthropoda > Malacostraca > Decapoda > Majidae > Chionoecetes > Chionoecetes opilio. The sequence goes on from JACEEZ010002746.1 coordinate 80,029, forward strand.
AATGATAAGAAATGCAAGAACATTGAAATCTGATGAACACATAAGAACATAAGAAGAAAATAAGGAAGCTACAAGAGGCCGTGAGACCTACACGTGGCAGTTCCTGAATTGTAAAGGAAGAAAGAATATCAACAAGACTGCAAACCTTCTTAACTCTATAGTCTATGTTTTTTAACGAGGCAAAAATTCCGTTCTATCTTAAGGTCTCATGCTTAAAGTGATGCCTATGTTTACCTGATAATATAGTTAACTATGATAAAATACAGCTAAAATTTATTAGAACCGTAGCATTCCCTTCTCCTGGCATCAAATATCAGTCAGTAAGCAGCAAGGGGGTCAGGATTTTTCACCTCGTAAAAAAAACCCAGAGTATAGTCTAGTTCATGATCGTTTCTGATGGACAGGTGGAGGCTCCTGGTCACCTCATAGACTCCTAACCTAACCTCACCTCACACACTCCTAACCTAACCTCACCTCACACACTCCTAACCTAACCTCACCTCACACACTCCTAACCTAACCTAACATTCGACATCTCTGGAGACCAACGTTGCAAGTGTTCTCACCCCTTTCACCCTGCACTCTATTGGATTCCACACACAATAAATGCCTTTACAACTATACCCAGTAACAATATGATACAGACTATACCTTTATACAGTTATATATAAATTTCACCAAGCCCACAAGGAAAAAAATTCAAATTATTAAATAACTACATATAAATTACTGGCATATAACACATGGAGATATGAATTAGATAATATATAATCAAAGAGGATAGGGAATAAGATAGGGAAATAGGGCTTTAAAAAGTGGTACTTAAACAAGAGAGGCAATTAAATGAAGAATAAACAGTAACAAAATATATAGGTAGTGCATGAACATATTGCATTCTAATGTAAATGTTTTAGGTTCCAAATTATTGGAGTTAAGGGATGTAATACAAGACAAGAAACCCATTTTTTTTCTTCTGTAAAACGAAAAGTAAATTGTATGGCACTATAACAAGCGATTCATTGGAAACAGAAAATTATGACACATGGAGGAAAGACAGTAAAATAAAGTAATGATACTAACAAGTAAAGAACTTCATGTCAAGCAGGTCAATATGGATATACCACAAGTGTAATCAATAGCAGGGGAAATAAATACCAATGAAGTTAACATAACCATAGCCACTCTACATATGAGGCATGTAGTAACATAGTCCGGTAAGCGCCACCATGACCGAAATCGAGTTAGGTATGGCATTATATTGCCCAAACCCTCCTTTATCCCGGGCGAGTCAAGGGAAGTTAATATGCAACCCGCAATAGGGTCGAAAATCCATCCATCTAACATTGTTGCCAGGTCCGTGCCGCGGCGAGTCTAGCTTGTCACCGGAGGGGGACTCACAGACTATGGTAAGCGCCACTTGTGTACACACGTGGTGGCCGCCTATGGCGCAGCGCGTTTCATGACACGTAGACAAAGACTCGGCCAATCAGAGCTCTCGTAGCACCCCGCCATCCCAGCTGCCATTGCCAGTGTACCTCCATCGCTCCTTGACGCCTAATACTAGGATTGTACAGTGCGTGTTTTTTGTGATATATAGTGCTTTCTGAGGTCTCCTACGCATTATGTCGGACAGTGATACGTCCGCCGATGACCCTGGACCTACTACAGGCCGCCAGAGAGTGCGTAATCCGGCCGAATGGAAGCAAAACGTCGCCAAAAGAAGGAGGAACCAGGGCCTAGCTTATACCAGCAGAGCTACGGGGCGGGAGGTTCAAGCTAGAAGTATAGGCCCACCTGTGCTGATGGCTGCTACGACAAAATAACTATGCCGATTATTACTATCATTCACAATAACTTTTGGCGTACCACCGGTGACTTTGCCCTCCAAAATGCCTACATTCAGAAACATGTCCAGAAGGTATCTGTGAAGAGACGGCGCCGTGTTCTGGACGCTAATCAACCTCGCCGCCGCACCTGTACTATTAAGTACACGCTCATCTACAATGATACCGTCTACACTGTATGCATGAAAGGATTTCTAAACATACTTGCCATCACTGAGGCACGTGTCAAGACAGCCCTTGATTCGATGACCCCGACAGGGAGCCCAACAGGTGACAGACGTGGCAGACACCCCCAGGTCCGGGAGATAGTAGGCCCTCAGAAACAAAACGTTTTTGACCACATCGGCAGTTTTCCCACTGTTAGTAGCCACTATACACGTGCCAAATCTCCTAACATTCGTTACCTAGACGGCAACCTCAACATAAAGAAGATGTATCGACTGTACACGAGCTGGATGGAAGAGAACCACCCAGATCACCCGTTAGTTAAGGACAGCTATTATCGACAACAGTTTAACAAACACTTTCGACTAGGGTTCAAGCCTCCACAGACAGACACCTGCTCCAAGTGTGACAAGATGAACAATGGCATTGCGGCAGCCAGTGAAGATGAGAAGCCAGAATTGCAGAGGAAGCTCGATTCACACCTGGCCTTAGCCCGGCAGGGTCAGAATACTCTGAAAGATTATGCCCGTGACAATGATCCTGACTGTCGGGCTATTTGTCTTGACCTACAACAAACTCTCCCAATACCACGCATCTCTACCAGTGTCGCCTATTATAAGCGCAAAGTGTGGATGTACAATCTCTGTATTCATGACCTAAAAAAGAACAAATCCAAATTCTATGTGTGGGACGAAGTGACAGGGGGGCGTGGCAGCATAGAAATAATTGCTTGTCTGAGGAAATGGATTGACGAGGAATATGCAAAAGATGACTTTGGGACATTAAAGCTTGTGACAGACAATTGCGGTGGCCAAAACAAAAATATTAATGTGATGCTTTACTACCTATCAGAATTTCATGGGGGGCGTTTTAACACTGTTGAGCACACCTTTTTGGTACCTGGGCACAGCTACATGGCTTGCGATAGAGCCTTTGGGAACATTGAAAAGTGCATCCGTCAAACTGGTGAAATCTATGACTTTGATGGCTATTGCAAAGCCATTAGACTTGCGGTTGTTGAAAAAAATGAGGTGTTCGTTATGAAGAGGGAAGAATTTCTGGACATTGACACTGCAGAAGTACGTGACAATTCGCCGGCCACGCCCCCCTTACGGATTCCAGGATGCCCGCCGCTTTGTAGTACGGCTCAACTTTCGTGAGGGTTATCATGTCGGCATGACTTATGAGGATCCTCTAGGCTCTATTCGTTTAATGAAGGGGAAAGCCAACTATAAGCCCTCGCTCTTCAACCTTGCCCGAGTTCCCCTTCTTCAGAAGTACAATACCCCTCGGTGTCTGAAGGCGTTCAAGCTGAAGCACATGAGGGACTTGAGTGTCTTTGTTCCCATGCACTACATGCCCTACTACACCAAGCTTTTTCGGGAGCAAGAAGCCATTGGTGCGGATACTGACATTCCTGAGATGTCCGACTTCTCTGAGGACATCGAGAACGACCTACTCGAGTATGATAATTGACTACCTGTACCTACCTGGAGTTGTTTCGACCTATCTGCAGAAGGTAAATGGAGCTTACTACTGTTTCTCAAATTTGTGTAATATATTGTGTAATTTGTGTCTTGTACTAAGCTTAACTTACCTTTGAAACATACTAAGCTTACCTTCGTTTGGTTGTCTTTCGTCAGCTTGGCAAGTACCTGTAGGGCCCTTTAAAATCATAAAAATCGTCTGCTGGTAGACGTAAATTTATACAATAGTCAAATTAAACATGAATGTTGATACAAACTAACAAAACATTATCTTTGGGTGGTGTAAGGTGGTCTACAGGGGCGTTTGTGACATTTTTATTCGATGCGGTCAAATTTAATTCGGAGAAAAACGCAGTCATTGTTTTATTTTTCAGAACGCTTTAACATCTCGGTTACTTCACAATGCTTGCCTTAATGTACAATGCCTAACGCTCATTTTAAAATAAACTCCAGCTTCCTAGCTCAATTCATTGCCGAGATACCGCATTCTGAAAGTCGCAAAACTTTGACTGCGTTTTTCTCCACTTTCTCTTTTTGGCGCTTACCGGACTATGTTACTATACACCTCATATACCCCCTTGAACATAGATATGGGATGACTATGAATATGAAAGGCTAGTCAATAATACACCAAAAAGTGTGAGATCATTCTTATAAAATACTCAGGATACAGTAATGGTTTGCGATGGAAACTCAGAAAGTTCTCAGAATCCATTACAGTAAACAAAAACAATACAACCAATTGTGTAGAGTATTATGGCTAGGCAGTAGAAATTTAACAAAGATTTTGGCAATTTTATCGCTTACTTTTTTATACAAAGTATCTTTATACAATATTGAACATTCATGGGTATTAAGGGGGGAATATATCCAGGGGAGAATGAGTCCAGGGGGTAATCTGTCACAAGGGGAAAATGTCCGGCAGGGCAATAGTCCAGGGAAGATGCTCTACACTCACATCCAAAAGGATCATATTAAACGGAGAGAATGATTATAAATGGCACATAAGGGCTTGAATTAATTATGTGAAAAAACAAGTTTGTAAGAACAAATACATACATATGTAACGCGAGAAAATAGGTCAAACCTTTTGACTCATGATTGACGAAGAGTTTACGTTGAGGGGGGGGGGGGGGGGTAAAGTAATATGTAAATGTCGAGTAATTAAATGCTCGTCATTTTCCTTCACTCCTCAGTTCTGAATATATATATTTTCCGACAATACTTTGTGCCGGCGATAGCTGGTGACGTCAGCAGGCAAGTCGAGCAGGGAGGTAGAGTGGCCATATTAGTTGTCTTTCGGTCCACGTCTACAGCTGTGGTAACAACTGTGGGGAGTTGTGGCTATCAACCCTGTTAAAGGTATGTGCGAGGAAGTGTATTGGTGGAGATGTAGAGGGGATTGAAATTATTTATCTGTAATAGCTTGAATGCTCATAGCCATATGTTATTTATAGGGTTTGGGAGTGTGGTGAAACTGACGGGGTGAGCAGCTGTGAGCTGTGGGAGCTGAGTGGATGACCCTGGACACACCTATGGATACAGCTAAGGCCATGTTTTCATAGCTGGAGTGTGTGTGTATAGATACTTTACACAGTGATTCAGTGTGACGGGAAAGTTACACAGTGAGTCAGTGTGACGGAAAGTTACTCAGTGATTTAGGGTGAAGGAGTTATAGGGTTTGGTTAAGCACGAGCTGAGAGTCGCGTCGTGTCGATGTTCATATTGTTAAGTATATTTTTGTGTTGAAAAACCTTAGGTTAAGGAGGGAAGTGATTACTGGTGAATCAGTAGGTGATAATATACTGATATTCTGTTAACGAGTTGTTTATTCAGACCCATTAGTACTCACATATTCTCCTAATCTTTTATTTTTTTCCCATTTATTGTGGGTGGTGGCAGCGTAATAGCCAGGATTGTGGAGCCCTTCGAGTTAACGTCAAAGCTATAAAGGGGGGCGCTACACATACATATCACATTATTGTACGATTGCAAAATCACAGTACTTTATGAAAAGAAAACATATGCCTAATTTATATTTCACTAATACAGTATGTACAACCAATGCTTATCATGTTTTCACTTTTTACAGTATGCCTTTACAAATGTCATGACTACTACTTGATAGGTTTTGCCAGCTTTCTCATTGTTATACTTTGGCTATCAAGATCTACTTTCCTCTTCCTCTCCTGTATCGTTTTTAAATTCAGCATTCTTCTTTCTGCAGTAAAAATGAAGGCGAGCATTAATGAACTTTGTGATAAGTTTCTTCTTGAGATTATGGTAGGTGGGGAGTTCAAAGTTTCTTATAGAGATTTCTGTCTCATCCAAAAACATCCTTTTAACATTAGCCTCTCCTTCTAAAGAACCTTGGGCTTTCCTGAACATAAGCTGAGGCTCTACTTGGAGGATCATGTCATATGCTTTTTCCGAAACTACAACAAGTTCTCCTTTTTTTATTTCCTCTAACAAGGTAAGTCCTGCTGCTGAGTGAGCTGCCTGAGTGGCTGCAGCTATAACCTTCACTTAAGCACTGGTCACAAGTCTTTTCAGTTTTTTTTAATTCTGTGAACACAATAGCCTATCAAGTTATACAAGCTATCATACTCTGCCATGTATATGTCATGTTCATTGTCATTACAAAAGTTGATTTGGCAAACTTCAGGCTCCCGTGAATATATCACTTCCATATTTAAAAAGTCAGAGATGAACTCCCCTTCATCCTTGTCGTAACTACTTGAGCATGGAACTGTCATGAACTGAGCTATACTTACAATTTTCAATGCATACTTGAAATCAAGGGGAGAGGGTACAGGTTTCCTCATGCGTACAAGTGAGAATACATTTTCAAGGCAGTCTTGAGTCAAGTCTTGATGTGAGAAGATATTGATGGTCAGCATCTAGAAGATCCGCTGCAATCTCCAAAACAGAGTATGTTGAAATAATTACTCCTGTTTGTATGGGTTTCCAATCTCCCCTGATTCCAATCTTTACACTTTTGAAGATGTGAATCACTTCTTGTAAGAAATTTACAGCTTCCTCATATTTTTCAGGGTCCGATCTACTAAGTCCTAATACAGGATGCCGACTGGTCATAAGTTTCAACCAATGGCTAAGTATTTCAATCAACCATGCTGTTGTCAGATACTCCTCCTTCCTTCCCTCTTTGTTAACCAAGTACTTTATACCAGATCTAACATCATGACTTAAAACATGTGTGGCATTAGATACTTTCATCTTATCAAAATGGCCTGGCATTAATGTTTCCATCTTTAGCTTGGGTGCAAGTTTCAACTGCAGGTATTCCTGAAACCTTGCAAGATCCTTCAGTGGCTCAACAGTCACCACATTGGATTTCAGTTTGTGCTTTTCCACAGTGCTATCAGAAAGTTTGAAAATGTTTCCATTAACAATTGCTGCTTTAATGTTCTTGAAGACATACGGAACATCTGCCAAAAGGTAAAGCCACTTATCAGGAACTTGTGGATGGGGGATTTTGTGAACAGTGTGACAGTGCCTGTAACATGATATACCAAAACTCCTCCACATTGCACGATTAGCACTACCCATGTCACAAGTAACTGATTTAACATGAAGCCCAATGTCATTAGTATGTTCAATCACATCTAAAATTATCTCCTTGAATACAGTGCCATCAGTGGGACTGCTTGTGTAATGGTATCCGACTGTTTGCTTCCAGCGGGTTGTGATGCCACCTAGCATAAATACAAGAGCCTGGTCAGCACTTCCGGTGTGCTGTGGTAGAGTCACATTCCCTAGAAGGTTACCATTATTTGCATCATATTCTACACTTGGCGTGAGTGATAATTCATCAAGTGTCAGGCAACAATTTTTTTCCTTGTCATTCATTTCTTTCACCTTAATTTCGAGCATGTCAAAAATATGTCCAAGAACCCCAGGCTGAAATGGAATTTTTTTGCATCCTCCTTTGCAAGGTCCTTTCTGAGGGCAATGGATACTGATCACTCAAAAGCATTTTGGAAGATGATGAACCACATGCAAATCGAAATTGTAAACCTTTCTTCACCGTCGCTGATGACCACCGAAGCCCTTTCGTCGTACCTCTTGTCAGAGCTCGAAGTTGATCTGGTTTGAGCAACCTAGAAATTCTTCTTTCCTGCATCACCTATGCCTTCAGAATTCTGCTGTTTATTCTTCTCATGTTTCTGACTTTGGTTTCTAGTTTAGTGATCTTCTTTCTCAGCCTCATAACTGTTGATGGACACTATAATTTTCTTCTAGGGTTGATGGCCCTGCTTCATGGACACTATCATTTTCTTCTAGGGTTGATGGCCCTTCTTCATGGACACTATCATTTTCTTCTAGGGTTGATGGCTCTGCTTCATGGACACTATCATTTTCTTCTAGGATACAATCCTCACTCTCCGGGCTACTATCTTCAGTTAAAATTAAAATAAAGGAAATGAGTGCGATAATAAGATAAATATTTATATATTGATCATGAAAATCAGATAGGTAAAATGTATAAATAGATTCATTTAGACACTTAAATAGTTATACAAACAGGAAAAAGCTAGATATTTAGATAGACTGATAGATATATAGTATTAATTTCATTACAAATATCTACAATACGTGAATATTTCTTATATAGGTAGATAGATAGCCAGATAGACAGATATATATATATACATATATATATATACAGCAAACCCTCACTAGAACGAGCCAATTGGGGGGAAGGGGGTGACGTTATATCCGAAAGCTTGTTATATCCGATTGATCCGAGGTTTTTTAATATAATAAACTTGGTTCGTTACGGTGCACCACCCGGTCAGCTTTGTTTTCACTGCCACCGTCCAACCAGCTTGTACATGTTCGGGCCGGCCCACCACTGAACTAAACCCCGCATTTACCGAATTTATTCGGTAAATCCCCGCATATATCGGACTGGCAGAAAAAGTTCGTTAAAGCCTAAATTTGTCATATCGAGGTCCGTAAAAGCTTGGGTTTACTGTATTGATAGATACAACGAAATTAATATATATATATATATATACATACACACACACATACACACAGTAAACCCTCGATAAACCGAACCTCGTTAAACCAAATTTCGGATAAACCAAACACCGTGTTGCCTTCGAACAAGCCTCTGATATACCAAACTATAAGTCGGCCTATGCGGCGATTGGTGAGCCGACCAAACATGTTGGCCGGCCCGTGCGTCTCCGTATACACTCTGTCCTCATTGTGTGTGGACTACTCACTCGTGTGGTCTCTCGTCCTACGTGTTACAGTGTACTCCCAGCCTACCTACGGTTAACTTTGTTTGAACACGCATTATACACGTATTCGGCTTATGAGGCGGACAACCGATCATCCTATAAACCGAACTATCGGATATTGCGATCGACCCTTTCCTCCAACTGGTTCGGTTTATCGAGTGTTTACTATATATGTATACTAGCCGCAAAGCCGCCCTCCGGGCGGCCTTTTTGGCTAGCTCCTGCGGAGGGCTATTGGTGGGCCTTCGGCCCACCACCTGTGTTTGGTGGGCCATTGGCCCACCAAACACAGACTCTCCAGATAGACCCATTACCCACCACCTCGGCCCACCAAACACAGACTCTCCAGATAGCCCCTTCTAACTTTCCTGAAATCATGGATGTAGAAATGTATGTATTAACGCCAACCCATTCACATCATAGCCCCTTCTAACTTTCCTGAAAGCAAAGCCGCCCTCCGGGCGGACTTTTTGGCTAGCTCCTGCGGAGGTCATTTGGTGGGCCGAAGGCCCACCAAACACAGACTCTCCAGATAGACCCATTACCCACCACCTCGGCCCACCAAACAGACTCTCCAGATAGCCCCTTCTAACTTTCCTGAAATGTAGTATGTATTTCCCCCACCCATTACCCATCACCCCCCACCCATTCACTCACCCATTACCCATCACCACACACCCATTCACTCACCCATTACCCATCACCACACACCCATTCACTCACCCATTACCCATCACCCCCCACCTATTCCCTCACCCATCACCCATCACCCCCCACCCATTCACTCACCCATCACCCCACACCCATTACCCATCACCCCACCCATTCACTCACCTATTACCCATCACCCTACATCAAGGTTTCCTCAATTCTCGCAACCCACTTTTTTTTCTTCACAGTTCTCGCTAAGAAAAGAAAAAAAAAGTAATCGGATCATCTTATAAGTGGGCTTAAAACCTTCCCCTGGTCAACCTGATTCCAAAACTGTGACATATGATGGGATTCCGCCACAGGGGGCGGCACCTATCGCGGACAGACAGACAGACAGACAGACAGACAGACAGACAGACAGACAGACAGACAGACAGACACACACACACACACACACTTTCGCTTATATTATTATATATATATATATATATATATATAATATATATATATATATATATATATATATATATATATATATATATATATATATATATATATATATATATATATATATATATATATTATCCCTCTAGAACCCAGAGTCCTTTTCCGGCAGGATAAAAATTCAAGAACCACATTATTTGACTACTTTGGACTCTGATAGAATGACTATGGCGTTACTTTCACCTCATCCTAGTATTTGTGGGAAATATGGAATGTGACATATTTGTAACATTGGGTCACATAGGTAGATTAATGGTCAGTATCAAATGTAACACATATGTATCACTGGGTTCTGTTAGTCTTTCAAATCTCATACCTTACTTATTTTCTATTATAATGTAATAATCAGTAATGTTCAAAAATTTATAATTGCAATTTCAACATGTCCATTATGTTTACATAATCACAACACAATAAATATAGTCGAAACATTATCATATTTTCATTACCGATATAAGAAGGATGTAAATCCTTCTTATATCGGTAATGAAAATATGATATAAGAAGGATGTAAATCCTTCTTATATCGGTAATGAAAATATGATAATGTTTCGACTATATTTATTGTGTTGTGATTATGTAAACATAATGGACATGTTGAAATTGCAATTATAAATTTTTGAACATTAGCTACTGATTATTACATTATAATAGAAAATAAGTAAGGTATGAGATTTCAAAAACAAACACAAAATAATAGTTATATCTCCACGTCCAGTGGATGTCGATCCTCCCATTGACGAAACCGCACCCTCTCTTGACGAAGTCAGAGAGGCTGTCGCAAAGTTGAGGGGTGGAAAGGCAGCTGGTGTCTGTAATATCAGTGCGGAGCTCCTCAAAGCTGGGGGTGAGGCCATGATCCGCGGGTTGCATGCTGTCCTGACTGCCGTGTGGCAATCAGGTACCATTCCTCCTGACTGAAAAAGGGGGCTGGTCGTCCCTATTTGGAAAGGGAAAGGGTACCGTCAGAACTGCAACAATTACCGCGGTATTACACTGCTCAGCGTGCCAGGCAAGGTGCTTGCCCATCTATTGCTGACACGGATCCGCTGTCATCTGCTGAGGCATCAGAGACCTCAGCAGTCTGGGTTCACTCCTGGTAAGTCAACAACGGACCGTATCCTAGTACTTTGTGTCCTGGTGGAACGCCAACGTGAGTTTCGACAGGGGATGCTTGCAGCCTATGTTGATCTCAAGAAGGCGTTTGATTCAGTGCATCGTGAGTCACTCTGGGATCTTCTGCGACTTCGCGGGATTCCTGCAAGGACTATTGGTTTGATGAATGGTCTGTACTCTGGGATTGAGAGTGCTGTGAAGTGTGGGGGAGGTGCATCCAGCTTCCTTCCTGTGAATACAGGAGTGAGGCAAGGGTGCGTCCTTTTCAACACTTGTATGGACTGGGTATTATTGGGCAAAGTTGTAGATCAAAGTGATTGTGGAGCATCCCTCGGCAAGATCACTGATCTTGTTTTTGCCGATGATGCAGTAATCTTTGCTGAGTCGCTGGAGGTCCTGGTAATGGCTCTCGAGGCGCTGCACGAGGAGGCAAAGTCTTTGGGACTAGCGGTCTCAGCTTGCTCAAGACCAAGGTCCAGGTGTTTGGAGGTTTACTAGATGAAACAGTACAGTCTGTTCATGCATGTGGCGAGGACATTGAGATCTTGGAAGTTTTACATACCTTGGTAGCGCAGTCCATAATGACAGCGGGTCACGTGAAGAAGTCTTACTTACGACGGATTGGCATAGCCCACGGTGTTATGGACTTGTTCAGCAGGAATATTTGGCGTTGTCGGTACCTGTGCAGGAGGACAAAGATCCGGATCTTCAAGTCGCTTGTGATCCCTGTCTTACTCTATGGTTGTGAGACATGGACACTAAATAGCGACTTGAAGAGGCGAATCGATGCCTTTGATAATAAATATCTTCGAAGAATGATGCGGATCGCTGGGATGATTACGTCTCAAACCAGCGATTACACCGTGAGACTGAATCGAGGCCTATTACCTGAATAGTCCGTCAGCGCCAACTTCGGCTATATGGGCATGTGGCACGCTACCCTGAAACCGATCCTTCCCATCGGGTTGTATCTGTAAGAGACAATCCGGCTTGGAGGAGGCCAAGGGGGCGCCCACAAGGCTCGTGGCTTGGGCAAGTTGATGTTTCTTGTCGAGAGTTGCTTGGTATGGGAAGGGAACCTGCATGGGGACTCGCTCGTGGTGACCCCCGGGAGTGGCATTGTAGGGTGGGTGAGGCGACGCGCCCCCCGGCGTATGCCCCCAATGATTGATTGATTCATAGTCTTATACAATTTGCATTATATATGGAACTCCTTGAAGCAGTTACGCCTCGCAATGAAACACAGCCTCACATCACATTTGCCATTTGCTGTACAAAAATTAAACAGATTAATAGATAAATAAATAATCAGAAATAAGATGATATAGATGTGTAAATAAAATATAAAAGATATATAAGTAAATACAAATTTCCGTTTTTTTTTTTTTTTTATGTATCAGGATTATGGATTTTTATGGATGGATTAGGGTACACGTAGGCGGTAATACACAATACTGAGTGTATTGCTGAGTGAGGACTGAGTCCTCCTTATATATCATATATATTATCATTTTTTTCTCGTTTATTACAACAAACAACTGCTAACAACGTTGGAATGTATGTCCTACGAAAAAAATAAGATATAGCATTTACAGTGAATATATACTGAAAAGACCCAATGTTACATATATGTAACGCATTATATATTCATATATAACAAAAAAAGTATACCATGTTTGCTTTTTATCATCTTCTGCATATCTTCAGTAACATCTAATCAATCAATTACATAACTACATTAATACATTAGTTACCCGTAAATAGTGGGTGAGGTGACACGAAGCAGTGCAAAAATATTCACAGATTTCCCCTGTGCCATCACCAAGTTGACTGGACCTCTCTCATACTTGAAGAAAACGGTAGGATCACCAGACACTGTCTGTATGTTACATCGGTGTAACACTGGGTTATTAGGGTAGAAAATATATTACATTTTGTTTTTTATATGACTTTTTGAAATGTATGTTACATATACGTCACAGTGGGCGCTAGAGGGTTAAATATATATATATATATATATATATATATATATATATATATATATATATATATATATATATATATATATATATATATATATATATATATATATATATATATATATATATGTTATGTATTTAAATACTAAATACTAAATACATCAATTGTATTTAAATACATTTGTAAATACATTTTTAAATACACACAAATTTTAACATGTCCGAAAAAACTGAATTTCCTTAGGATTTAACAATAGAACATAAGAACATAAGAACATAAGGAAGCTACAAGAGCCCGTGAGACCTACACGTGGTAGTTCCTGTCACCTAACACTACCTACATCCACCTTTCATCCCCATCCATGAACCTATCCAGCTCCCCTTTAAAGCTCCCTAATGACTCTGCACTAACTACGTACCTGTCTACCGAGTCCATTCCAGTCATTTAACACCCTATTTGCGAACCAGTTTTTCCCTATTTCTTTTTTAAATCTACGCTTTTCCAGCTTGAATCCGTTATTTCTTGTTCAACCCTGGTTAATAGCCATAAGAGCTTTTCCTACCTCTCCTTTATTAAATCCCTTTATCCACTTAAAAACTTCTATCAGATCGCCCCTTAAGGCCCCCATCCACGGTACGATTGGTCGTACGATCTGATCCGACAGACCTGATCCGATGGATATCCTATCACCCACTAACGATCCGACCGCACCTCAGGATTAATTCAGTTGGTGATAGAAACGGTGGAGAGCGGTTCCCATGATGGGTCTATGCAACGAGGATCGAATCACTTTTGATGGAATCTGATACCATAACTGAGGAGCGTAAACATCATCCTCGCTCGCACCAAATTTCATAGAGGCAGTTATTTTCTTAATATATTTCCGGAACACACTTCTCATATTTTTTTTTTTTTAATTACTGTTTCAACATTAGCCTCACTGTCGCTCACTGTCCCGCTCCTTGAGTTTCTCTACCAATACTTCATAAGCTGCATTTTTCTTATATTTATCCATTTACTTTTTGCTTTTTATTTCCCACAAACATTCAGTTTCTATATAATTGGATGAATTATGTCCAAAAGTGCTTGTCATCAAAGAAACAATTCATCTTGGTAATCCTCTCGCGACGCTGTCAGTGGCGAAACTGACGGTTGGCCTCACGATCAGCACACTCACGGTGCGATCCGGTCTGAACCGGATGGTCTGTCGGATCTAAAAACCAAACACTGCTTGGTCGCATCCGACCAGCTGTCAGTCGGTCGGACAGACCAAAATCACCCCACTCACGATCCAATCTGGTTGGATCCAACCAGATCTGTCCGATGGTCGTACGACCAGATCGCACCGTGGATGGGGGCCTTTACTCTGCGTCTCTCGAGTGATTGTAACTTTAATAGCTCCAATCTCTTCTCATAACTAAAGTTCCGCATCCCTTGAATAATTTTGGTCATCCTTCTCTGCACTGATTCTAACAAGGCTATATCCACCCTGTAATATGGAGACCAAAACTGAACTGCATAGTCTAGGTGAGGCCTGACTAGAGCCAGATAAAACTTTAGAATAACTTCCGCACTTCTACTTTTAACACTTCTGGTAATGAATCCTAACACTCTTATTAGCTTTATTTCTAGCCAATTTCTAATACTACAATTTCTAAGATCGTACTACTACAGGCGAACGAGAGCTGGACTTGGACCGTACGTGTTTGAGCGACTTACGCTGTTCTTGTGCGACTTTTGGCGTTTGGTGCTAGGACCTTAGACCTTAACGAGTATCCAGCCCTGAAACCACCTACGCTGGGTAAATAATAACGTGGAAAATCCAGTGGACAGGAAACAGGTTTTTAGGCGAAAACGAGGTGATTTTGTATGAGAAGTGAGCTTTCCGGCGTCTGGCGGACTTAGTGTAGGTCTGAATGAAAATTTGAGGCCACATTTCCGATAGAATTTTTTGCGCTCTACAACTTTGTCTTCTGTGAAATTTTTCGAATCTCGAACTTAAGTGGCTTTTCTGTGAGTTTGAAGTGAATTATAGTGGTTTTCAGGTAAGCTTCGTGGCATCTGGCGGACTTAGTGTAGGTCTGAATGAAATTCTGAGGCCACATTCCCGATAGAGCTTGTGGCCCTCTACAACTTTGTCGTCAGTGAAATTTTTAGATCTTAAACCTGGGTCAGAAAAGTTATAACCTAGCTTGTTTAAGATCTGCGACGTGCTCCAGATCTTAAACCTGGGTCAGAAAAGGTATAACCTAGCTTGTTTAAGATCTGGGCCATAGCCTGCAGATTATGTATGGGCTTAAATAAATATATCAACATTTTGATGAAACTCGGTTTATAGGGGCTTCTACTGATGGCGATCACGAATCTGGTCTTTGTTTGCCAATATTTGATTCTAAAAGCTATTTCTTCCCTCTGTAAGCTTATTTACACCCTATAAATGCATACAAACAATACTCCATCTCCAGCAATATTCATCACTGTGAAAATTACATTGAATAACAAGTATTTATACCGTCATTATACACAATTATTACTGAGATCATTTTTACGTATATATGTACATAAAATATTTCAATTTTTCTGGCAGCTAAATTTCTCCAAATTTTGGCATCATTTGGTTTTTGCAATTTTGCAACTAAACTATTGATCTAAACAGAAAAAAGAACGTTAACAATTTATGTCCAGTTGGACGAGATCTACGCAATGGCAAAGTCCGTTTTGTCCTAACGTGTCACATTCTTGAGATATATAGCTTTTTATAGATTTTAGAAAACATTGATTTGTGGCTTTATTTATGCATTATTTTTACTTCCGCGTATACCACTGGCTCGGCCTTCAAGAGCTGCATCTTTTATGTTCAATACCTTTTTTTCCTTACGTTTATGGTTACTGTGATATTAATGCAAATGGGATTTTCAAAAACATTTCCTGGCCAATTAAATGCCTGCTGATTTTGGGCGAAAATAAATATATCACAATTTGGATGAAACTAAGTTTATAGGGGCTTCTACTGATGGCGATCACGAATCTAGTCTTTGTTTGCCGATATTTGATTTTAAAAGCATTTCTTTCTCTCCGTAACATAATTTACGCCCTATAAATGCATACAAACATTACTCCTTCTCAACTAATATTCATCACTGGGAAAATTACATTGAATAACAATGACTTACATCGTCATTTTACACAATTTATACTGAGATAATTTATACGTATATATGTACATAAAATATCTCCATTTTTCTGGCTACTAAATTCCTCATATTTTTGCCCTCTTGCCGTTTCTGCCCTTCTCCGACTAAACTATTGATCTAAACAGAAAAATGACGTAAATATCTTTTGTCCGGTTTGTCAAGATCTACGCAATGGCACAGTCCGTTTAGTCCTAACATTTCACGTTCTCGAGATATATCGTTTATTACAGTTTTTAGAAAACATTCATGTGTGCCTTTATTTATGCATGAATTGTACTTCCGCGTATACCACTGGATCGGCCTTCAAGAGCTGCATCTTTTATAATCTATACCGTTTTGTCCTGACGTTTATGGTTACTGTGCTATTACTGAAAATGTGATTTTCAAACGAGTTCCCTGGGCCCGTTAGCCTGCAGATTTTGGGGGATAAAGACATATATCCCAATTTGGATGAAACTCGGTTTATAGGGGCTTCTACTGATAGCGATCACGAATCTGTTCTTTGTTTACCGATATTTGATTCTAAAAGCAATTTCTTCCCCTCTGTAACTTTCTTTACGCTCTATAAATGCATACAAACATTATTCCTTCTCCTTTAATATTCATCACTGGGAAAATTACATTGAATAACATGTATTTATACTGTCATTATGCACAATTATTAATGAGATAATTTTCATGTATCCATGTAAATAAAAATATATATTTCGTCGTCTCTGACACTATAAGGCCTATAGATCTTATGTGCCATTTCCATCCTAAAATACTTACCCTAGTACAAGAATTATGACTTAATTAATATATGCTCATTTTTGCTACGTCCACCCAATGCCACTGACATCTACGTTCTAACATGTCACGGTCTACATTTCAGCCTGTTTTTTTTGGTGGAACAAAAATATCATATTTTACTCCGTGTCTGTTTTCCTACAACTGTTATCCTATAATTAATCATACGTTCATGCTCAAAACACACATTTCAATTACACACGTCTTTTCTCAACAAATTATTTTTTTCATTACACCACAGGCAAGTCTGGAAAAATCTTATTCAGAACACCCTGTTAACAGCTTATTTTCAATTCTTCTTTAACGTGTTGTGCATGTTTAAACGATATAACAATTCTATTCACATCCTTTTCATCCGTTCCCTTGATGTGTTGAGTATTTCTCCTGGCTAATAATGCTCAAAACGCACATTTATATTACACAGGTCATTTATCTACGGATTTTTTTTTTTTTACACCACAGGCAAGCCTGGAACATTCTTCATCAGACAAGCGTGTTAAAAGCTTCTTTTCAACTCAGCTATAACGTGTGGTGAATGTTTACTCGCTTGGCAATGTATTATTTTCATAAAAGCAGCATGGATTATTCTGATAGCAAAACACGCATAATTTGGTTAATTATCAATGGATTTTTTTCATGATTGCATCACAGGGAAGCCTCTTGAACGCTGGGTTTTGTCACCCATAATGTGGTGTGCAATAACACACGGTTCTCGAGAAATTAATGTTTTACCAGTTTTCTAAGTGGCCTAAAAGGCACTTCTCCAATGGAAAAATACTCTTCATGCATTCATTTCTCGATTAATTTTTTTCCCGAATACACCACAGGGAGGCCTGTTGAACTCATGACATTTATTCATCTATAACGTTTTGTGAAATAAAATACGGTTCTCTACATATTACTGTATTTCCTGTTACGCAGCCTATTTCATTGTATCAGCGTAACGGTTATTTGGTTGGGGTTAAAAGGCACCTCTTCAAGTTAAAAACACGCTTAATATCATCATTTCTAAATGGATTTTTTCCTAAATTACACCACAGGGAAGCCAGTTGAAATACGGAGTTTTATTCTTCAATCACATTTTGTGAAATAACACACGCTTCTCGAGATATTAATGTATTACCGATTCCGCAGCCTAATTGCCAGCTTATAGGAGTAACGGTTTTCTGCGGTTAACACAAAGGCTTTAGGCGAATTTTGGTGAAGAAGCCGTAAGAAGCCGGCTTCTTGCAGCTTGCGTTTTCTGTTATGGCGGGGCACTTTTAAGAAGCCGGCTTCTTACGGATTGGCCCAGCTGGTCAAGCCGTAAGAAGCCATAAGAAGCGAGAGCCAGGGCTCGCTTACCACGGCTTCTTCCCGCTTGTTGCCGTGACGTCAGAGATAACAACAAATATGGCGGGGAGGGCAGAGATTCTGACACAGTGAGTATCGGCGTAGAAATACTGTAATTACAGATAACAGGACACAAGTAAACACATAGATGTGTAGCGAGTAAGGTAGTCACCCCTTTCACCATCATGTTTCCGTACTCTTACCAAGTGCGGTCTCTGTACAGAGAATCAGAGTAGCACGGGGACACTCTATTTTGTACCTTCATCATTGTTATGGTAATTATCAGGTTTTTTGCATTGTTATAGCTTACCCAATATATTCAATTATGTACAACAGTAAAATCACAATATCACCAGGAGTATCCATGGTGTAACTCGCATGTCTTGGCGAGTGTTTGCATATAACCTTGGAAAACAATTATTTATGAGAAGTGAAATTTGTATATATACTCCAAAATTGTGAAAAAAAATTACCTGAACTGGACAAATGGTATCCTTCATTCCAGTTAACCAAAGCTATGAACACCCCACCTAGTTACAATGGTGACCCCGGAGTGTAGCAATGGTTTTCTAGGTGGCTTAAACGGGTTTGCTGTCCTCTGGGCTAGAAATAAAATTTTTTATGTTTTGCTGGACTAAGAGCATCTTCTCCTAGTCGTGGGACCTGCGTCTTGGGAAGCTTCGTCCCATGGCCCCCTGTATATTCCTAGCCTCCACTTCACTGGTGATTGCTAGGTGCCCAGCGGGATAGGGAAATTACACGTTACGTTTAGCGCCACCTAGTCAGGTTCCCCACCCAACCCGGCACCTTCTGTGCCTTCCTCAGGGCATTTTTGCCCTCAGACCCCTTACTGCGTCCTCAGCGGCCTATGCGCATTCAGCGGGGCCACTACCCCGCCAGGCGCCTCACGGCGTCCTTAGCGGCTTATGCGCATTTAGCGCGGGCCCAGCTTCCTCCGGGGCCCCTTCACTGCGGCTTATGCGCATTTAGCGCGGCCGCTGCCTTCCTCCGACGGCTCCCCGCGTCCTCAGCGTGTTTTAGCGCGGGCCCTGTTTCCTCATCGCCTCAGTGGCCTATGTGCACTCCAGCGCAGCCACTTCACCCTCTGACGCCTCCTTGCGCCCTCAGCAAAACCCTCATGCGCATTCTGCGCAACCCCACAGTTTTTAACGTGATTCACTCTAGGGGCCGCCACTCCGCCGCCCTATGGATACTCAACAAGCCCTGTGGATTACTCAACCCTCAACTCCACAGTGTTAACGTGATTCACTCTACGGCCCCCACTCGCCGCCCTAGGGATTACTCACAACCCTGTGGATTACTCAACCCTCAACTCCACAGTGTTAACGTGATTCACTCAAAGCCGACCCGCCACTCGCCGCCCTATGGATTACTCAACAAGCCCTGTGGATTCCCTCAACCCTCAACTCCACAGTTTTTAACGTGTTTCACTCTACGGCCGCCACTCGCCGCCCTATGGATTACTCAACAAGCCCTGTGGATTACTCAACCCTCAACTCCCCCAGTGTTAACGTGATTCACTCTACGGCCGCCACTCGCCGCCCTATGGATTACTCAACAAGCCTGTGGATTACTCAAACCCTCAACCCACAGTGTTAACTTTGACTCACTCCACGGCCGCCCTCGCCCCCCTTTTGGGATTACTCCCCACCCTGTGGATTACTCATCGCCCTGTGGATTACCAGCCCTGTGGTTACTCATCACCAGGCTGCAACTCTACCATGGCGCAACACTGCCACGCCCGCAACACAAGCCGGCGGCACCACAGCCATGGCGTCAACACTGGCCTCGCCCGCGACTTACTGCCGGCGGCACCACTGCCATGGCTGGTAACACTGCCACGCCCGCAACACAAGCCGGCGGCACCACAGCCATGCGCACACTGCCACGCCCCGCAACACAACCCGGGCGGCACCACAGCCATGGGCGCAACACTGCCACGCCCGCAACACAAGCGGCGGCACCACAGCCATGGCGCAACACTGCCACCCCGCAACACAAGCCGGCGGCCCCCACAGCCAGGGCCCGGCAACACTGCCACGCCCGAAAACACAAGCCGGCGGCACCATGCCATGGCGTCAAAAACTGCCTCGCCCGCGACTTATTTGCCGGGGGCACCACTGCCATGGGGGTAACATTTGCCACCCGCAACACTGCCGGCGGCACCAACTGCCATGGCGTCAACACTGCCTCGCTCCCCGCGACTTACTGCCGGCGGCACCAACTGCCATGGCGTCAACACTGCCACGCCCGCGACTCACAGCCGGCGGCACCACTGGCCATGGGGGGCCAACACTGCCAACCAGCATGGTACCACAGCCCTCCACACAAACGGCAAACAACACCGCAGCCCGCTCCACCAACCACTTTCCCCGTTCCTCCTCCGCCTCCTAGGGGGGGGGGGGTATTTGTGCGAGAAAGGTCACCCCTTTCACCATCATGTTTCCGTACTCTTACCAAGGCGTCTCTGACAGAGAATCAGAGTAGACGGGGACTACTCTATTTGTAACCTTTCATCATTGTTATGGAAATTATCAGGTGTTTGCATTGTTATCAGCTTATCATATATTCAATTATGTACAACGTAAAAAATCAGCATATCACAGGAAGTATCCATGGTGTAACTCGCATGTCTTGGCGAGTGTTTGCATATAACCTTGGAAAAAAATTTTTTTATGAAAGTGAAATTTGTATATATAATCCAGAATTTGTGAAATAAATGAACCTGAACGGGACAAATAAATATCCTTCATTCCAGTTAACCAAGCTATGACCTCCACTATTCGATGTAATTCAACATGGACTACCTTAAGACCACGAACAAGAATATACAGGTTAATGACACGACAGGACAACTTTAAAACTGTAAAAGAATGATCATGTTTATCAGGCTGACGAAGGCCTGGCTGCGACGTGTAGTTTTTGCTGAATTTCCTGAAAATATGGCAAAAATTTAAAGCCTGATTTACATTTGTAGCACGGGCTTACTTTCGGACCACACAAATAGAGCTAAAATGGAATGACATGGTGATAGGAGAGCGTCGTCTGGTGAAATCACTTTCTCGAGTCTTTTAACATTAAACACAAGACTTGCTTTTCAAATTTTTACTAATTAATGCAATAAACCCCAGACCGGAAACGTTTTCGCTGATTCATTATGCTCAATTTTGGTTCTTAGAGATCTCTCACACTTGTTGAGAACGTACCCGCCAGGGTGACGCGGTGGTAGAATCACGGACTGGTGTTGCAGAGTCCCTGCGCCATTCGGTCAGCGGTTCGAGTCCACCAAATTCGTCCCGGTGTGGTGGCGCTTTGTATAGTCAATAACCTTGTAGTTTTGGGACTTGCAAGTGTCTAGATAGGATCAAAGTATCCCTTTTCTTGTTGAGAACGTGAAAATGTTGGAACTCTCGCCGACGGAGACGAGAGTAGCCCCCTACCATAAACCTTCACCATCATCCGAATTCCACCACAAAACATTGCAAGATATCTAAGTATGCATTACATTACTGTTGACGGAGATGAACAATTTAATGTGTTTGTAATAATTTGAATACTTAGGTGCTGATAGGTATTGTGGAAATGACTAGCATTGCGTTGAGGGAAAAACTTAAACAAGGGCTCCACGGTAAGCTGACCCAAATTTGGCTCTATGGGGTTATAGGCTTACTGTCCTTAACACATCTGTTTAGATTTTAATGAGTGCCCATCCTTACTTTGCCTACATGGCCGATATTAAAAATTTAGGTTCTTGAGAAAACTAAGTCCCAGTAGGTTAGGTTAGGTCAGGTCAGGTTAGGTTAGTGCACAGCCGATGGGCTCGAGGGGGGTGCTAGGGTTGGTCTGTGAGTTTTGTCTCTTTAGAATAAAGGCTCAAACCCCCTATCTTCTTCTTCTTCTTATAGACCCAAAAAGCTTGGGGACATGGTGGAAACCGGGGTTTTTGGGTGGGGGGGCACACATATAAGGGAAATATGGCCCCGATAAAGTCTATGAACTAGGGAAATTTCCCTAGTTTATGGATTTTTTTTTTTGGGGGCCATATTTCCCTTTTGTGTGTGCTCCCCCAAACCCAAAAAACCCCCGGGTTTTCCCCCATGTCCCCAAGTTTGTTGGCTATAAGAAGAAGAAGATAGGGGTGGAAAACCCCTTGTTCTTAAGATTTACCATATTATATATATATAATATATATATATAATAATATATATATTATATATATAATTATATATATTATTTTATATATATATATATATATATATATTAATATTATATATATATATATATATATATTATATATATATATGGTGGGATTTCTGTATATTTTGGTTAATTAGTAGTTTTATGAAAGAAGGATTATGGCTATTTTTTGGTGTACCTGATTTTTATGTTGACATATGATTAATGTTTTAAATGATGTACTCTCGCTTTGACGAACAAATTTTGGGGGAAAGGATGCGAGGTTATAATTATCCGAGTGATCCGAACTTTTTGCATATAACAAATTGTGGTCGTTATATGAGGTGAAAGTTCCCTATTTTTCCCAAATAATTCCGTGTATCGCGAACTTTGTCCGTTTAATCTGACGAAAGTTCGGGAAAACCCTTTCATACATGCAGCCATCACAAATACTACACGAATACAGGGCAATTAAAAACAAACAGAACCGTACAAAGCATATACTGAACTTATTCGGTAAAAACACGCATATACCGGACTGGCAGAAAAGTGTTGAAGCCGATATTTGTTTTAAAGTCCGTAAAAGCGAGGGTTGTGTGTATACCTAAAATTTGAAAAAGTACTACAGGAGCATCAGTGTATATACCTAATCGTTCGGTTTGGTGACATTAAGTAGGATTAGGTTATGGGTCAAGAGTGTTTCTGCATATAGGGAAAAACAAAATTATGAAACTAGTTTTTGAGAAATTGTATTTGTTGAATATGAATGTTAAACGTATTTACTGGCTACTTTGGTTGGGAATTTATCTGACCAATCAGTATTTTCACTGGCCCTTTGTGCATTAAAATCTGAGGTTTAAATACATTTTTTTTTTAGTGTATAGTTGGATTATTTGCTTCTGTTATTGATTTTTACTTGGGCCTTATAAAACTTCTATAAAGGTACACATCAAACAATACTTTTTATATTATTTGCATTTCCTTGTATTTAGCCTGTTCATCTATAAAGGTGGCAAATATCGGTAAAATTTAGGATGAAACTATGAAAATTACTTTGTCATGTATGAACAAACACTCATAATGCTGTCTGTCTCTATTTCCTTTCATGGCAAGGGTTTAATCTGCAATAGTAACACAGTCTATGTTTCAGGTATGTATGTGCCCTTGCATGAAGTGTTTTTCTGACCGAAGATGAAGGAGAAGACTCTGAGAGAAGGAGTGAGGGGGTAAATAAAAAAATAAATATCTTATTTCCATGAAACATGGTTTTACTATCAAACTTACATCCCCAGATGTCTATGCAATATATACTAAAAATGAAACTTTTGAAAGTCACGCAAATAAAAAAAACCTAAAAAAAAGTCAAACGAAACATTAAAAGGAAATTTTTTATAACATTAAACATAAAAACTAAGTCACTTCAAATATCTTTAAAATACTACTAACAAAATGCAACCCGCTATTTGATATGGGGGAAAAAATTATAGTTCACTTAGGGTCAATTAAAAGTAAATTTATAAGTCAAGACTTAAAAGTGTAGACTTCCATAAAATTTAAAGATGCATGAAGGCAAATTGTTCCATATTAAGGCCTTTGTACAGTGATAGGTCTGGCACCAGTCTGTTTTGGCTCTTGGCACATAAAGGTCTTTTAGCTGCCTTGTTGTACTGGCTGTATTTTCCCTGACAATGGAAAACTAGATACCCCTCCGGATACAACCCATTGACAGCCTTATAAACAGCGAAACATTTTCATAATATATCTGTCTTTAATTGTTAACCCACTTTTAAATCTTTATGATAGGAGTAACGTGATCCTTCTATCTTGCTCCTCCATAGCTAGTTTTTGCTGCAATATTTTGCAGTTTAAAACACTAAAAAGTAAAGTTGAGAAAAGTATTTGTTGAGTCCCATAAAACCCATACAGTAATTCCTTAAGCTGAGAGGAGGGGAGAGAAGATTAATTCAATGCCAAAATTAGCCAAGAATGAAAAACAGGGCCCCCCTATCTTCCAAGCAAAATATAAATCAGCCCAACCCCCAAAGCGGAAAATCCCGGGCACTGGCGGGCAGATGATGGCCATTTAATGAATCCCTCATTATACCTGACCCTTGCCATCAGGTTTCAACAGTTAATAAAAAAATAAGTCACTAATGTGGAACTCGACCCAGCCAGCCCCATATGATGTCCGTAGGTGCCCGCCTCTTTACCTTGCCCTATTAATAGTCCTTGGTTTATGGAGAAAAAAAACATTAATGTGAAGGATATGAGTTGTGATCCATTCACAATATCGTCAGTCAGTTATCGTAACTTATTAATGGCTTTCATTCGACGGTAGTACACTTTCGTCAGTGTGGTTGTTTTGTTTACAGTTATCAGCTGTGAGCGCCGAGCGGGCGAGCCTCGAACACTCCTGTCAGCCGTTCTGGCGAGGCACGAAAACGAGAGAGAAGCCGCAAGAAGCCGTAAGAAGCCGGCTTCTTACGGCTTCTCTCACCAAAATTCGCCTTTTGTGTCACACGGTCTGCTTCATCGCTCGAGGCAAGACGTATTACACTGCGCTCTTATCTCTCTGGTAACTTTGTCTGGTTATTATCATATATATCATACGATATTTTGCATGATAATTATAGGATGGCTTCGGCCACAAATGCTGCCTTAGAGGACATTCAGTTGGGTCGCAAACTCACTGATGAAGCCATTGTACCTTTATTGGGGATAATTGCTACCCATACTGGCATCGCATATGTCGAGCCAGCTGTCCTCATGACTGCCCTCTTCCCCAGGGCTCGCCTTCCAGACCTCTCGGCAGAGGCGAAAGCGCTGCTAATAGTTCATCTCGGCAAAACCGAGGCTGATGGACATTGGGTCCTGGTTACTTCTATCTATCTTATAATAATATAAGCGAAAGTGTGTCTGTCTGTCTATCTGTGTGTGTGTGTGGTATAGGTTCTGCCCCCCGTGTGCGGAATCCCCTCATATGGCATCAGTTTTGGAACCGGCTTGACCAGGGGAAGGTTTTAAGCACACGTATGAGATTATCAGATCACTTTTTTTTTTTTTTTTTTTTTTTTTTTTTTTTTTTTTTTTTTTTTTTTTTTTTAGTAGCCTATTAGCGAGAATTGTGAAAAAAAAAGTGGGATGCGAGAATTGAGGAAACCTTGATGTAGGGTGATGGGTAATGGGTAATGGGTGAGTGAATGGGTGGGGTGATGGGTGAGGGAATAGGTGGGGGGTGATGGGTAATGGGTGAGTGAATGGGTGTGTTGATGGGTAATGGGTGGAGGGTGATGGGTAATGGGTGAGGGAATAGGTGGGGGTGATGGGTAACGGGTGAGTGAATGGGTGTGTGGTGATGGGTAATGGGTGTGTGAATGGGTGGGGGGTGATGGGTAATGGGTGAGTGAATGGGTGGGGGTGATGGGTAATGTGTGAGTAAATGGGTTGGGGGTGATGTGAATGGGTTGGCGTTAATACATACATTTCTACATCCATGATTTCAGGAAAGTTAGAAGGGGCTATCTGGAGAGTCTGTGTTAGGTGGGCCGAAGGCCCACCTATAGCCCTCCGCAGGAGCTAGCCAAAAAGTCCACCCGGAGGGCGGCTTTGCGGCTGTATAATAATATAAGCGTAAGTGTGTATGTGTGTCTGTGTGTGTGTGTGCTATAGGTTCCGCCCCCCGTGGCGCAATCCCATCATGTGGCACAGTTTTGGAACCAGGTTAACCAGGGGAAGGTTATAAGGCTATTTTGGTGATGATCTGATCACTTGTTGTTTCTTTTCTTTTATCAGCCTATTAGCGAGAATTGTGAAAAAAAGTGGGTTGCGAGAATTGAGAAAACCTTGATGTATGGTGAGTGAATGGGTTGGGGGTGATGGGTGATGGGTGAGGGAATGGGTGGGGGGTGATGGGGGATGGGTGAGGGAATAGGGGGGGGTTGATAGGTAATGGGTGAGTGAATGGGGGGGGGGGTGATGGGTAATGGGTGAGTGAATGGGGGGGGGGTGATGTGAATGGGTTGGCATACATACATTTCTACATCCATGATGTCAGGAAAGCTAGAAGGGGCTATCTGGAGAGAGTCTGTGTTTGGTGGGCCGAAGGGCCACCAATAGCCCTCCGCAGGAGCTAGCCAAAAAGTCCGCCCGGAGGGCGGCTTTGCGGCTAGTGTATATATATATAGAGAGAGAGAGAGAGCGTCCTTACTTGGTCAGGAAATCAATCTTATGAAAATACATGTTATTGGTTAGTATATAATACAATCTTAATCTTATATTGAATTGCTACGTATAACAATAATAATGATAATGATGATATCTATAATTGTAATAATGTCAATGAAAATGATAATAATAATAGTATTATCATTATCATCATTGATATTATCATTTGTACATACATAATCATATACATCATCATTATATTTCTGAGAGCCACAAGCCTAGGCCCTGTTCACACTAGCGGTTTGAACCACGCGGAAACCGCGCGGTTCAAACCGCGGAAGCTTTTCACAAGAGGCGGTTTCCAGGCGGGAGCCGAATATTAATACTCCTCTTATTATTATTAATAATAATTCTTATTATAAATAATATCATAATATTAATATTAATAATTAAATATTCTTCTTATTATTAAGGAGGATTCTGCCCAAATATTAATACTAAAAAAAAATTCAACTTGGACTTCCGCAGGAGTTGCCATGTAGCAGGACAACACTCCACGTGGATATCTTCAGAGGTTGTCATGGCAACGGACCATAGCTCTTCTGATTGGCTAGGATCACGGGCCAAGCTAGCCAATGGAAGCGTAATGTGGCCTTCAAACCGCCAAGTGTGTACGCTCCCATTCAAATGCATGTAAATCGACCCGCGCGTTTTCCGCACGGTTGGAAGGTAGACCTCGACCCGCGCGGGAACCGCGGCGGGAGGAAAAACTGCGCGGTTGTGTGTGAACGCCTCCATTGACTTACATTGTAATTGAACCGCCGCGGTTCAAACCGCTAGTGTGAACTTAGTAACGGTCACGAGCCGGGTGGGAATTGCGCGTCGCCCAATAAGCCTAAAGGCCCCCATCCACGGTACGATTGGTCGTACGATCTGATCCGACAGACCTGTTCCGATGGATTTCCTACCACCCACTAACGATCCGACCGCACCTCAAGACTAGTTTAGTTGGTGATAAGAAACGGCGGAGGGCGGTTCTCATGATGGCTCTCTGCAACGAGAAATTACTTTTGATGGGTGCTGATACCACAGCTAAGGAGCGTAAACATCGTCCGCACTCGCACCAGACATTATGGAGACAGTTATTATTTTTTTTTCTTTCCGGAACACACTTAAATTATAATTCTCATATTATTACTTTTTTGTTACTGTTTCAACATTAGCCTCACTGTCGCTCACTGTCACGCTCACTGAGTTTCTCTACCAATACTTCATAAGTTGCATTTATATTATATTTATCCATTTACTCTTTGCTTTTTATTTCCCACAAACATTCATAGTTTCTATATTATTGGATGAATTGTGTCCAAAAGTGCTTGTTTTCAAAGAAACAATTCATTTTGGTAATCCTCTCGCGACGCTGTCAGTGGCGAAACTGACGGTTGGCCTCACGATCAGCGCACTCACGGTGCGATCCGGTCTGAACCGGATGATCTGTCGGATCTAAAAACCAAACACTGCTTGGTCGCATCCGACCAGCTGTCAGTCGGTCGGACAGACCAAAATCACCTCACTCACGATCCAATCTGGTTGGATCCAACCAG
The DNA here is from genome assembly GCA_016584305.1 of Chionoecetes opilio. Lineage (NCBI taxonomy): Eukaryota > Metazoa > Arthropoda > Malacostraca > Decapoda > Majidae > Chionoecetes > Chionoecetes opilio. Next base: position 108,329 of record JACEEZ010002746.1, read on the forward strand.
ATCTGTCCGATGGTCGTACGATCAGATCGCACCGTGGATGGGGGCCTTAAGGGTTAGGGTGCAAGGTTTGCACCTTTCCGGGAATGCACCCTAATAGTACCTTTAGAGGTGGAAAATTGCACCTCTCGCCCGGCAAATTCAATTTTTCACCTTAAACGTCAAATTTGCACCATTCCTGCACCATTTTTTCTTTGTGTGTAGGTTATTTACTATTTCATATATGTGTTTGTTATTAGACATAATGCAATGTCATGCTCAATTGTTTGTCAAGATAATGCCATATGATAATCTCTTTGCATTGTATAAGTTTAATATTACATTATTATATTGCATGAATTGTCTAGTAATATGTTATAAAAATATGCTACACATCGGATCATATCTTTGTTGTAATTCGGCACCATGCCTTATCATTGGTTAGTGTGGGCACGGCCATTAGGTGACCGGGCCATGTAATAGGCAGCTTTTAATCCTATTCAAGTTTCCCGGTTTGCCTGTAGCATCCGAGGTCACCTCTGACAAACCTCTCCTTTTTCCATTCTGTCAAATCCATAGCCACAACTTCATTAAAGTCTCTAGCTAAAGGCAAACTCACCACAGGTCTAGAAGGGGCTCTTTTGTATTTCTTGCAAATATTGTGCAACCATCAGTTACTTCTACTAACCTAAAATAATCTGCATCCTCCACCCCAACATCTGTTAAAAACTGACTCAAGCGTTTTCTAGTGGGGTGAGCAAATTGTTGGTGCAACTTTTACACACGCTTCCTTTTTTCACTGTCACCTAAGCCCACAGTTACCAACACTTGCTTAATACTTTTGGTAGAGGTCTCCTCAGTCAGTGGAATACAGTAGTGACCCGAGGGGGTACACTGTAACTTAATGGATTTTCCTAGGATATCTACACAGTCATTTTCAACATCTAACTTGACTTTGGCTTTTTTCATGGATGGCTTTCCAAAAAGTTGAGGTATATCTCTTTCTACAAAATCACACCGTAATTTTACTGGGTACCTTCAAGTACACATGGAAATATAACCTTTTTCAATGAAGGTACCACCGAATTTAAAATTAGTATTACTCTCTTCTTCACTGACTTTGACCAGTTTGTCATCTGGTAAAGATTCTAAATAACTATTTAACCAGTCAACACCATAAACAGTAGAAGAGCACGCAGAATCCAAAACAGCACTGTTAAATGTTTCACCAACTAACATCATTTCATCATAATTTCTATTCCCACAAGTAAGATATACTTCATCTTTGTCTTTAGGGTCATTTTCAGCTTGACTCACACAAACTTTTCTCTCCCTGTTTGGACATCTAGGAGCATAGTGAAACTCAGACTTACATACGTGACACTTTGTGATGTTGCCCCACCAGTCCACTGGGTTCGTCTTTTGTGGACCTGTTCCACTCCACATATCTCTGTTTAGCGCAGTAGTTCCCAACCTTTTTTCTGTTGTTTCAACTGCAACCAGTTCAACCATCCGGATTTCCCCTTCACGTGGACAAGAAAAAAATAGCCAGAGCACAAAATTTGCTTGCTTAATAACACAAGTATATAGACACTATCCTCTATGAGTCTATATCTATATATACTTGAAGAAAAGTCAATAGCCGCATTCTAAGAAGTGTTCTTTTCTGTCGACTAAATGCTTGTAATTTAGATGTCCCTCAAGATAAATTTCCCCCTGCTGTGACGGGCAGACAGCCAGCCGCTCTCAACTCGACAACACTTCCACCAAAAGGTGCTGTTCTCAGCCCCTGTAGGCATTCGCTGGAGAATTGGGCGCTCTTCAAGACTGTCATGCACGGACACCATTCAACACTCCCCTCTGGCTGAAGTGTTATCGACGTTGCTGAAATGCTGCTGCAATTCTTCTACCTCAGGCTGCGGTACAGGGAGTTAATTAGGTGACATAACCCTGCCTTGATATCACTATTATTAGTACCCGAGCAGTTAGTTGTTTGGTTCCTGTTCCTTGGCTGCTAGCCAGTTATTGTTATTATTTGGTGTGGAAATATATTCGGGACAATCATACTCCTTGATTTTTTTCTTCCCCACCATTCTGAAGATTGATAATATCAATTGATAACCACCTCGGCCCTGACAGCTATCTTGACCGTGTGTATTAGTGACAAGTTTGTTCAACCTTACAGTGTAAATAATTTGCAAAGTATATCCAATATATATAAGTTATACTGTATTACTAGTTTATGTCACGTGTACATATTTCTAGTTAAATCAATTAGCCATACTACGACCATTTTACCTCTTTTATTATAACTACCACTGTGAAGTGTCCTCTGCATGGTTGGAGAGTAAGCAACACCTGCAATGTCCTGCATGTAAGAAAGACTTCACCGACAATAACTCCAAACCGTGTCACTGACCATATACGTTCATTGGTATGAACCTTGTACCCTCTAAAACAACAACAAAACGGTAACAGTAGTAGTAGTAGTAGTAGATGTAGTAGAAATAGTTGTAGGAGTTGTAATAGTAGTAGTAGTACTACTAGTAGTAGTAGTAGCAGTAGCAGTAGTAATAGTTGTAATAGTAGTAGCAGTAGCAGTAGTAGTAGCAGAAATAATGATGATAGCTAGTTAGGAGGTTGTCGCCTCCGTGGTGCAGTGGCTAGCGTGCCTGGCTACGAATCTGCGGGCCCTGGTTCGATCCCGGGCCAGGGCAAGTCGGTGACCAGCCTACCCAGCTGCTCTTACTTCCTTTCACGGTTGATAAATGGGTACCTGGGGTAACCTGGGGAAGGTAACTGTGGTAACCCGGGAGTCACACTAGCCGTGTGTCCCGGGGTAACGGGTTCTCACCCACCACAGGCTCTAAGGGCTAATGCCACGGACATGAGGGGTGCAGGTCAAATGGTACTGAAGCGATTGTTAATGAAGTCATTTGATCCACAAGGCATTTGCGTCCCAAGTCATATAAGACACAAGACAATTGGGTATCAGGTCATACCGTACACTGGCCATCCCGTACACTAGTCAATTTGGCCCTTGGACAAACCGTCATCAAGCGTTCCCTCCTCAAGCCGACTTGATCGCGCGTTTATCGACAAAGTGTCGTCACAGAGAGAGAGAGAGAGAGAGAGAGAGAGAGAATAAGAGATAATAAAAAGAAAGTATGGGCATGCTGAACACGAATCTGGAATTAGTTTTCAGTTTCAAATTCTAATTTTGGATTATTTAAGGAATATGAAGTATGTTATTGTGAATTGGCTGAAATAGGGACTTTTAATCATTTTAACTGAAAACTAATTTGAGATTCGTGTTCAGCATGCACGACCAGTGCTAGGAATTCAATTTCAAGCAAATCTGTCACCCTAAAAATATTGCCAATTATGCAGTTTTTTTAAATACGCTTCTCTTATTGTCTATCTTATTATTATATCACCCATTCTCTTTTTTCCTCTCCCTCTCTCACTCTCATTCTCTCTCATTATATCTTCTCTCATCCTCTCCGATTTCCCTCTTCCCATACTTTCTTTTTATTATCTCTCTCTCTCTCTCTCTCTCTCTCTCTCTCTCTCTCTCTCTCTCTCTCTCTCTGTGACGACATTTTATCGATAAACGCGCGATCAAGTCGGCTTGAGGAGGGAACGCTTGATGACGGTTTGTCCAAGGGCCAAATTGACTAGTGTACGGGATGGCCAGTGTACGGTATGACCTGATACCCAATTGCCTTGTGTCTTATATGACGTGGGACGCAAATGCCTTGTGGATCAAATGACTTCATTAACAATCGCTTCAGTACCATTTGACATGTAACCCGGAGATGAGCACCGCATGCCACGCGCAGCTTAGCGTATGCTCCCATCTTTACCTTACCTTAGTTAGGACCTAAGAACTAGTAGTAGTACTAGATGCAGAAGTAATAGTAATATTGGCGAAATGAGCCACATGATCGTGCGTAAGCTTTGACATGTCAGTGGCACAGCGGAAGCCCTCGGCACTCCATTCCTTGAGACAGTTAAAACATGGTTCGTCGGCTCCTACTGCCAACCTTATGCAGATGAGGGTAAGGGAGGGAAGAAGGAGCACCGACCACCAACAGTATAGCAGTAGGAAGAGCAGCAGGGGAATGCCGTTTGTGTTTCTGCAGATCGATTAATATACACGGTCGGCTGTGTTAACTACAAGACATGCGTGTATGTGTGTGTGTGTGTGTGTGTGTGTGTGTGTGTGTGTGTGTGTGTTCGCGCGTGTTTATGTGTGTGTGTGTGTGTGTTTGTTTGTTTGTTTGTGTGTGTACTCATCTAGTTGTATTTTATAGTAACTGTTGTATATCTAGTTGTATTATCTAGTTGTGTGTGTTTGTGTGTCACGTGTGTGTGTATACATTATATAGTTGTATTATCTAGCTGTGTATGTATTCACCTAGTTGTATTCACCTAGTTGTAGTTTACGTTGCCTGAGCAACGCTCCTATGGCCCCGTCTCCATATCAACATTTTTTTTATCATTCATCCCTAGTGCTTAGTGTTGGCCGAAGCCACCACCCCGGGAAGCGGGTCACAAACCCCCGGCTAATACCCGGTAACCATTCACTGCTGGGTAGACAGGGGCTCGGTTTTTAAGAAGACCGCCCGTCTGTCTTCGCTCCGCTCGGGGATCGAACCCGGGACTTCTCGGTTGTGAGCCGAGCGTGCTAACCCCTACATTACGGAGTTCCCCAATATGTGTATTCATCTAGTTGTATTTTACAGGGCCAGAGCAATGCTCGTGTGGCCCCGTCTCCATGTCAACATTTTTATCATTCATCCTTAGTGCTTTGTGTTGGCCGAAGCCAGCTCCCCGGAGAGCAGGTCACAAACCCCGGCTAACACCCGGTACCCATTCACTGCTGGGTGGACAGGGGCTCGGGTTTTAAGGAAACAATCCATCTGTTTCCGCTCCGCCCGGGGATCGAACCCGGGACTTCTCGGTTGCGGACCGAGCGTGCTTCCTCTACACCACGGAGTACCCCCTCTACACCACGGAGTACCCCCTGTGGGTGTGTGTGTGTATGTGTGTGTGTGTGTGTGTGTGTGTAATGTTTTGTACCTGATCTTGCATTTCATCAGTAAGTTTTGCAACAGGGATATTTTAGTTTTTTAACCTAGCTCACTATTGTAAATAGTGAGCTAGGTTAAACAACATTTTTCATCTGATGCATTTTCATCTGACAATTCTCCGCGTTGATATGTATGTATATTTTATGTGGTAAGTGTATTTCATGTATTATTTTTCTCCTTTGCTTACCCTTATTCACTCGCAGCATCTCTGTTATGTACGTGACTATACATACAACACGTAATTTCCACCATGTCACTCATATAACCCTTCTTCATTTACTATACCATCATTCTTGATTTAAAATATACAGTTCATACATATTTTAAAGCATATATGATATAATATACATCACATATTCAATATACACCATCAATATATTGTACATGTATCCCAGTTGACAGTCCCACCTCACAAACAGTCAGCAAATGTTTTGCTCAGAAAACCTCATAGAGAAAATATAAAACGCCACCCTTTGCTTCACCCATATATACAGCTCCACATATGTGGGACTGATATCGCAATGCATACTACGACGACAATGCACCCCTTCAAATAACAGATGTATAAGTGTATTGTTGCCACTCACACCGCCCCTATGGTCCCGTGGTCTCTTCTATTCGTTTTTGTGAAAGGCACTGATATCCTGGAGGAGTTAAGGGAGAAACTGAGAGTTGCGTTTCTACATCCCCAACTCTTTACCGTCCTCCTTCCGGCGTGTCATCACCTTGACGATACAACAATAGTAGGGGTAACTTATTGTCGGTGAGGAGCCCTGGGTGAGTTAGGCAGGTCACGGGTCACTGGGGAGGCATGGTTCATGGGTAATGGGGCCTTGAGGCTGCACACACTCCTCGACACATGGCTTAAATATCTGTGTATAATGCTTTACTTTATAACTTAAAGCAATAACCTGTTTGACAAACACCATTTGCCAAGGTCAAGTACAAGAACCAATTCAATCATTAAATGTATAATCCTTACTCTTTGAGAAATTAGTCTGAGTCAATAAGGCATCCCTCCTTCACACAAACATACACGCTCATAGTACTGTGCTGCAGAGTCCCCACAAGTTATCTCCATGGTAGAGGTACAGTATCTCGTAACCATCACGTTAATATATAAAATCGGTTTTTGATTAATTACGCCTCGTCACCATTTCAACGAATTACATCTTATTCTTATTATTGCCATATTACCAACCCGTAGAGCAGGTATAAAACTCGTTAATATGTACTTATTACTATGGTATAGGCTCTTTAAGGTTAAAAATTCAATCCGATTAGCTTAGCCGGTTCGAACCGGATTCAATCGTCACCTCTAGCGTGCTCCCTGTAATACATCGCGGAACCCCATATTTTCTTCCCAAGAGAGTACCGAGAGGAGTGTGAGTGATGATGTGTGAGGAGTGAGTGGGGGTGGAGAGAGAGGATGAGATGGAGGAGATGAAGGAGAGCAGTTTCATGCAGTAGTTTTGAAGGATATTTAGGAGTTTAAAGACTATGAAATAGTGAGAGTAGAACAGATTCATCTGAGCATTATTGAATCTCCGCAGTGATATGAGATATTGATGTAGAGAGAGAGGTGATCAGATATGTTTGTACCTACACTCCAGCCATCATCGTTAGTCAAGGTTAACATACAACATGAAGTCCACAGCTACACTATAACATAAATTTACATTACTAACATATTCTTGATAAATATAGTATAATTTTAAAGTATATATATAATATAATACATATAATATAATATATGAATAATATAGCGGGATACAGTGACAGTTCCAAGTTCGACAAACAGCAATGTTTGCTCAGAAAATCATAGAAAATAGTAAAACGCCACTTGTTACATGAGGGTACTAAGCTTCACATATGGACATACGCAATGAACTACGACGACAATGGCACTCTTAAATAACGATGTATAATGTGGCACCTCACATCGCCATGGTCAACTGTCTTTCATCGTTTTTTGAAGGCCGAATATCCTGAGGGTAGTAAGGGAGTAGTGAGAGTTGCGTTTCTACATCCCAACTCTTTAACCGTCCTCCTTCCGGCGTGTCATCACCTTGACGATACAACAAATAGTAGGGGTAAACTTATTGTCGGTGAGGAGCCCTGGGTGAGTTAGGCAGGTCACGGGTCACTGGGGAGGCATGGTTCATGGGTAATGGGGCCTTGAGGCTGCACACACTCCTCGACACATGGCTTAAATATCTGTGTATAATGCTTTACTTTATAACTTAAAGCAATAACCTGTTTGACAAACACCATTTGCCAAGGTCAAGTACAAGAACCAATTCAATCATTAAATGTATAATCCTTAC
>JACEEZ010002746.1:120727-125727 GCA_016584305.1 Chionoecetes opilio
AGCGTATGCTCCCATCTTTACCTTACCTCGTTGAAAGCTGCTAATGGAGAACGCATTAAAGTGTATGGCCGCGCAACAGTAGATTTTTTTATTGGGAAGGAACGGCTTCGCAAATCAGTGATAGTCGCTGATATCCGCGATCAGTATATCCTGGGCTTAAACACCCTACAACAGATGGGATATAATATTGACCTTGCCACTCACACCCTCAGGAATTAACAAGGGGAGGTTACTCTCTATGGTGGTACGAATACTGATGACATAAAACGGGTTGTAGCTGAAGAAACCGTAGAAATACCACCAGGTGGTGAATCTGTATTTTGGGGTAGGCTGCTTAACTGTGATAAGGATGCAGTAACCATCTTATTACAGCCACTAGTACGACCGGGTGACGAAGTGTTGATCGGTCGGACATTGCCGCAGGGCATGTGGTTCGTTACGGTACGGTACGAAATTACGGTACGGTACGGTAATTTAAGGGCTAAAAGTACGGTTCGATATTACGGTTCGATATATTTCTTCAAGTTCGGTACGGTACGAAAGTTCGATTTTTATTTCCGTACTTATATCGAACCATTTTCGTACCCAGCAGTATGGATGGTAGGCTACCATCCATACTGTCTATCTATTTTCATGTATATCTATCTGTAAAAATCACTTGACTTAACCCCAGCTAAGGGGTCAGGGACTCAAGGAGCGGGAGTTGACCCCCCCATTAACACCAACGTGTGACCTCATTACCAGGGAGGAATTTTCCATTCAACGCCTGGGTGTTGACCTGGGGTCCTGGGACTCTTGGGGATAATGATTAATAGTTCAACAGGCCATGTGTCTAGTTCCTATCTACCTTAATTATGACTGTATTAATATATATATATATAATATATTATATATATAAAATATATATTATATATATATATCGTTAAAAGTGATAGCTAGTTCAGCGTTTATTATCTTTTTAAAGATATTTTCTCTTTGTCTTAAGAGTGTCTTATTCTCTTTTGTAATCACTTTTATGACTTCGCCGTAGCTTGTCATTTTTGCTGTATCGCGATTTCGACCTACAAGCTCTACCAAGCATGAAAAGAACAAAGGCTAATAACAGCCTACTCACAGAGAAACAAAGCGAGGAGTCCAACCAATAAGCGTCGCCCACTCACGGAGACAAAAATCAACGAGAAGCAGAAGCTATCTACCAATCAGCGCCGCCCACTAGGCTGCGCAGCATTCAGGCTTCATCAATAAATAGCGCTTCACTCCACAGCTTATTCATGCTCACCTCTACAATCGAGGAGAAAACATCTTCCACATGCTGCTGAAGAAGGGTTCTTAGACCCGAAATCGCGATACAGCAAAAATGACAAGCTACGGCGAAGTCATAAAAGTGATTACAAAAAAGAATAAGACACTCTTAAGACAAAGAAAAAATATCTTTAAAAAGATAATAAACGCTGAACTAGCTATCACTTTTAACGAGATCTGTCTCAGAGAAAATCTCCTGCCCGTATATACCTCTCTCTCTCTCTCTCTCTCTCTCTCTCTCTCTCTCTCTCTCCTTCTCTCTCTCTCTCTCTCTTCTCTCTCTCCTTCCTCTCCTTCTCTCTCTCTCTCTCTCTCTCTCTTTCTCTCTCTCCTCTCTCTCTCTCTCTCTCTCTCTCTCTCTCTCTCTCTCTCTCTCCTCTCTCTCTCTCTCTCTCTCTCTCTCTCCTCTCTCTCCTCCCCTCTCTCTCTCTCTATATATATATATATATATATATATATATATATATATATATATATATATATATATATATATAGCCTGGTCCAAAAGTACATGTTAATTTCAAAAGTTTCAAGGAAGTGCACTTCACAAGGCTATTGTTATTCCACTATACGTGCTTATACTGTGTGCCAAAATTTGAACGATTTCATGCAGATTTAAAGGCCGCGCAAAATTTCCTCTTTGGTTTTTCTCTTTCGCAGATAGCGTCCTCAGCACCGAGTACACGAAGTACACCGGAATGGTGGTTATTAGACAGTCCCCTCGATTTTTTCTCAACTGCCTGGCTTCCGACGCGAGGTGACGTACTTCGCATGTCACAATTATTTCACCTGAAGCAGAACCTGCCTTTCCCGGAAAGCTTCAAGTCAGAGGCCCTTGCACTCAGTCATTTGCACAGCTTGGATGGCCATATCGAAACACGGCATAATCGGGCCATTTTGGTTTGAGGACGACGACAACAATGCAGTCATGGTCACGGGTGGATTAGGGTTGTCCATAAAATAAAATTTCTTTGGAAACCTTGCCTAGTGAATTTTTCCCATTAGCCTATTCATATTATGTCTAAAAATATTTTTTACATAATTTTAGGAAGTTATCCTGAGGTCCCTCAAAGCCCCAGAACACAAGCACCGTATTTTACCTTTAAACAGACATTTATTTGCTATTCAACATATGATAACTCAGCATACTAGACACAGAAGAGTGACAAAGTCATGGAATCTATACCATACAGCTTAGTCCCAAAACAGGGAGTGCTTTGGCAACTCATTTGTTTATGAATAATGACCATTAGTCACATATTTTGTCAGAAATATGTCAATACCGCGACACCGGCGCTGCGGAATTGCAGCTGTCCAATGGATGCTTCACAACTTCATGGCAAGTGTTTTCTTGTCAAAGCTGGGTTACTGCTTCCTGTGTTGTTCAACACCCTGCAACAGCCACGATCTTTGCTGTGGATCATTGGTAAGTATTGTGGCAAAGTCCGAGATCAACTTGACTCCGCGCTCAGCTGCATCATTGACAACTTTCACCGTACGAATAAATTGTTCAGCATCGAGAAATGCGGAATCTGATAACCATTGCTCAACTGGTTTAGCAAGCCAATCCGTTTTTACATCCAGAATGCGGAAGACTGAGTGGGATTCGGGTCCTATCAAATCCTTCAAAGTTGTGTCACGAGCAACTTTTCGGAAGAGAGGCTTGCCGAGGCGGAAGTTGTCTGGTTCTGGTGTCTCCAACAGCCGAGCAGCCATTTGTTGTTTCATGCTGTTGGTCATCTTCGCATTCTTGCTGAACATTGCAAACGGAACGACTTCCTCTGAGAGGTACCACCCGTTGTGACCAAGTTTATCAATCACAGTGTCTGCAACTGTCCTTCGTTTGGAATATTTTATCATGCCCATCCATGCAAGCTGTTGGATCAAGCATGAAGCAACCATCTCATGTTTCTGATCTAAGTAGAAGTCAACATCTTCCTATTTCTTCTTGGCTGACAGAAGTCTTGATTTCATTATTTCGGCAACGGCATCGGGTGCACCAATATCGAATAGAGTGTCTAAGTGTGCTACAAAGTTTGCTCTTCTGGTACCAGGATCTGATGATCGCCCCTTATTTTTCCTCAAACTTTGCCACTCCTCCCATAGTTTCATCACATCAAACATGCAGTTCTGTCTGTATTTTGTTTTGATCCGTGCCATGTTCCAAAATACAACGACACTGTCTACCACTTCGTAAGCGATCTCTTCATTTTTTACTTTGTTTCTGATATTATCGTCATCAGTTCTGAGATACAGGACATACTTCATGACCTGTCTGCAGTCTGGCAACTTGGCTCCAGTTATTGATGCTGATGGAAATCCAATCAGCCAAAAGTCAGTTTGTTTTCTTGTCACATGTCTTGTCGGAGTGACCAGTGCCATATCTTCATCTGTGCTCTTGGTCGGGACGTCTACCTGTCTCTGTTTGTCACTTCTAGTAGACATTTTGTGCTGAAAAAGAGCAGTGCAACAGTTTAGTTCTATCAAACATTACAATTGATGTGAAATTGTGCAGCATCAATTGGACAACCACACTTCCAAAGTGTGGGTGTCGCGTTATTAACATATTTCCAATAAAACACGACATATTTCTAACAAATATGTCAATTATGGTCACCATTCATACCCTGTTGAGTTGCCTAAGCACTCCCTGTTTTGGGACATTAAAAACTAAGCTGTATGGTATAGATTCCATGTCTTTGTCACTCTTCTGTGTCTAGTATGTTGAATGGTCATATGTTGAATAGCAAATAAATGTGTGGTTTAAAGGGAAAATACGGTACTTGTGTTCTGGGGCCTTGAGGGACCTCAGGATAACTTCCTAAAATTGTGTAAAAAATATTTTTAGGCATAATATGGATAGAATAATGGGAAAAACTTCACTAAACAAGGTTTTTAGAGAATTTTTATTTTATGGACAACCCTAACGGGTGGTGCTTAACAAGTTCTGGAGGGGACTTGGAACACGCCGTGGTGTGAACAGAGATGAACAATGGCTCCAACAGGATGGAGCAACTCCACATACAGCAAATTTCACGATGGAGTGGCTGGACGAGAGATTCCCTGACCGACTGATCAGCAGACGTCGCGAACCCGAATGGGCCCCGCATTCACCAGATTTGAACCCCCAAATTTTTACCTGTGTGGGTTCTTGAAGGATCATGTCTACGTGCATCGTTCTCAATCCATTGCTGAATTGAAGCAGGCCATCACCACCAAGATTAAAGCCATCAAGAAGGAAAGAGTGCTTCAGTGATAACAACTTCGACTCTCCGGACCCAGGAGTGCCTGAGACGCGACGGTGGTCATTTGGAGCATGTGTTGAAATAAATTAACCTCCTGTGGCAGATACTTCACCCTTTGACTTTTTATATTGTTATTGTGTCACCTATCAGGTAATATAGTCATTTTTCGGGTACTTTGTCTCATTATAAATTTTTGTCAATTGAATGGGTTCCACCTTTTGTGGCCCACCCTATACTACACAAAGTGCTCCCATCTTAGAGTATCCTACACCTGCTGGTCCTTTTGTGACTGTTGTTATCGACCTTGTGCAGTTGCCTCGCAATCATCAGGAGTGTTCTTATTTATGTGTTAGTTTGTGTTGACAATTTCAGTCGCCTTGTAGTCTTGGCCTCTTGCCTGATAAGTTTGCCTAGTTGTAGTTCATGTTCTTGTTTCCCATCTCATCTGCCCTT
>JACEEZ010002746.1:130727-176693 GCA_016584305.1 Chionoecetes opilio
TTCGTGGCAAGATTTCGATGCCTCTGGCAGTGTCGTCCAAAGAGGCTGCCACCCAGAGGCCTCCTTTGTCCAGCCCCAGTCAGATGGGATTGGTAACTCTGGATTCAGGACCAGAGTTTGGTTCCAGCAGTTGCCCTGGAGAGATGCACGCTTGATGAGCTGCTGGAGTGCTGCCTGCGTTGGGGGAATGTTTTCTAGAGCCCTAGACTTGTGTGCGAAGAGTTGTTTCCTAAGATCGTTCACTTCCATGGTGTCACTGGTGCGGTCATACATCAACACAACGAAGCGCTCCAGCAGTGACATTGACTCCTCACTCACATCACTTGGCATGCGTAAAAGTTCTTCAAAGGCATCAGTCACCTGTGGGAACACTTTCCAAGTCTCCCAGGCAGTCTTCTTCCCTCTGCCACCGAAAGAAGACACAGTGTCGCACCCTGTGAGGGCATGGAAGATGGGGAGAGTAGCACATTGTCTTGGGTTCATGGCGGCAGCCAGTGCAACGTACAAGTCTGCAGTGCCAGCTGGCTTATTGCAGAAGAAACAGATAGGCTCAGTTGACTGTGGAAGCCTGTGGGCAGCTGCTGATCGTGTGTGCACGGTTGGAGTACCGGTACTAGATTGCTGTCCTGAAGCTGATTCTGCTATGCTCTGCTGGTCAAACATTTTTTTGTTAAACTTTAAACGACATTTCTTGTGCCACTGAGCACTATGTGTCCTCAAGGTAGCTTCTACGTCATCGCCATCATCCAGTCTGTTCACGTTGAGTTCCATTGGCATGTGCCGAAGTCCCTTGAACTGGAGGAGGTCTTCTGTCAATGATGCATAGCCACTACCACTCGGTTTCATGGTTGATCTTAGTGGGCACTGCAAAGGTTCGTCTGTCTCTGCTTGGCAAAGAATACAAAGCTCCCAGTTAGTTCTTGGGGGTGGTCATGGTTGCTTGGACGTAGAGGGCTGGGCTGGGTCTATGAGGATATGACGCTTTGCCATAGAGACGATCAGGTCTGGGATGCTTGTATCTTGGCTTCGATCATCAGGCAGGGAATCCTGCAACACACAAGTACAACAATTGTGTTAGTACCAGCCACCACAGTTTACATTCATTGGTATCAATATTTGATATGTTGAGGTAGTTGACCTCTCACTGTCCTCAGAGGTCAAAGCTAGACACCTGTAAGTAATTACCAACGCTGTGTGGAATATGTAGACACTTTTATTGGAACACAAATGCATGGTTTGTACATCATAAACATGTTTACCATTAACCAATGACGCCAAACATCAATATTTTGATACTTTGAGGTCATTGACCTCTCACGGTCCTCAGAGGTCAAATCTGCCTTACCTCCGGATCTGAAAATGAAGCTTATGGCATGTACTAACACTGGTAGAAATTTCATGCTTTAGTCATAATTTGCACAATTCTTATGATATGAGAGATTATCAGCTGTACTACATATATATATATATATATATATATATATATATATATATATATATATATATATATAATTGTATAAATATATATATTTTTTTAATACACAACAAAAATAGGTAACACAAAGCCCGCTTAGTTGCCAGTCTCTATAAAGTAGACAGTAAGAGAATAAAAATAGGGGAGTGGGCCAATTTAATTCGGGAGCTGTCTCGTTACTCTCCTCTTGAAAAGATTTAAGTCATAGGAAGGTGGAAAAATAGAAACAGGAAGATAGTTCCAGAGTTTACCAGTGAAAGGGATGAAAGAGTAAAGATACTGATTAACTCTTGCATTAGGAAGGTGAACAAAATAGGGATGAGAATGCGTATAAATTCTTGTGCAGCGAGGCCGCGGGAGGGGGGAGGCATGCAGTTAGGAATTTCATAAGAGCAGTAAGCATGAAAATAACGGTAGAAGATAGCAAGAGAAGCAACATTGCGGCGGTGATTTAAAGATTGAAGACAGTCAGTCAGAGGAGAGGAGTTGATGAGACGAAAAGCTTTTGACTCAAACCTGTTTAGGAGAGCTGTATGAGTGGATCCTCCCCAAACATGTGAGACATACTCCATACATGGGTGGATAAGGCCCCTGTACAGAGCAAGCAACTGGTTAGGGAGAGAAAAAAGACGCAGACGTCACAGGACACCTAACTTCTTAGAAGCTGTTTTGACAGGAGATGAGATGTGAGATTTCCAGTTCAAATTTTTAGTGAAGGATAGTCTAAGAATGTTCATTGTAGAAGGAGATAGTTGAGTGTCATTGAAGAAGAGGGGATAGTTATCTGGTAGGTTTTGTCGAGTAGATAGGTGAAGAAATTGGGTTTTTGAGGCATTGAACAAAACAAGGTTTGCATTGGCCCAATCAGAATTTATAAAATGATCAGAAAGAAGTTAGGCGCTCGGTGGCATCTCGTGAATCACTAAGTCAATGTTGAATTGGACGTATAATAAACGACGTTGAAAAATGCAGGGTAGAATCATCAGCGTAGGAGTGGATAAGGCTTTAAGATATACTTAGAAGATCATTAATGAATATTAGAAAGAGAGTGGGTGATAGGACAGAACCCTGAAGAACACCACTATTGATAGACTTAGGAGAAGAACAATGTCCGTCAACAGTAGCTGCAATATATCGGTTTGAAAATAAACTTAAAATGAAGGTACAGAGAGAAGGATAGAAACAGAATGAGGATAGTTTGGAAATTAAAGATTTGTGCAACAGCAAAAGTTTCACCGAAACCCCTAAAGGAGGATAAACAAGATTCAGTTAGGAAAGCTAGAAGATCACCAGTAGATCGCCCTTTACGGAAACCGTACTAACGATCAGATAGAAGATTGTGAGCAGATAGATGCTTAAGAATCTTCTTATTAAGTATAGATTCAAAAGCTTTAGAAAGGCAGGAAGTCAAAGCTATAAGACGGTAGTTTGAAGGATTAGAACGGTCACCCTTCTTAGGAACAGGTTGGATGTGAGCTAACTTCCAGCAAGAAGGAAAGGTGGAAGTAGATAGACAAAGACAGAAAAGTTTGACCAGGCAGGGTGCAATCACAGAAGCACAATTTTTGAGAACAATAGGAGGGACTCTGTCAGGACCATAAGCCTTTCGAGGATCTAGGCCAGAAAGGCAAAGTAAACATAGGAGATAGATCCGTATATATTACGAAGGATTTTAATTACAGGCATAATATAGGCAGAGGGTGGATGAGAAGGAGGAACAAGCCCCTTCATCAACCAGAGTGGAATTTTCACCATAGGTTTGAGCGAAGAGTTCAGCTTTAGAAATAGATGAGACAGCTGAATAGCCATCTGGCTGAAGCAGAGGGAAAGATGAAATAGAAAAATTGTTAGAGATGTTATTAGCTAGATGCCAGAAGTCACGAGAAGAACTCGATTAAGAAAGATTTTGGCATTTTGTATGAATGAAGGAGTTTTGGGTAAGTTGAAGTAAATATTTGGCTTGATTACGGACATAAATATACTAGGCATGAGTTTCAGGAGATGGATGGTTACGGTACCGTCTGTGAGCCGCCTCTATATCTCGGACTTGGACAGCATGAGAACAAGCAGAGTTAAACCAAGGTTGACGGGCTTTAGGATTAGAGAAAGTGTGTGGAATGTACGCCTCCATGCCAGAGACTATGACTTCAGTTATGCGCAATGCACAAAGAGAGGGGTGGGTCTCTGACATGGAAGGCTCTGCTGAACGACTGCGGCATGCCTTCCGGAAGCACGATTTTTAAATACATACAAAAACCGCGCCAACATTCGTAGAAGTCTACACACTGTGTTACATGTAGGCAGCTATGGCAGCCCTTGATACCGCACATCACCATCTGCCTAACTACGCTGTACGCAGGGATACCACTCCTTGGGTTTTTCCCCAAGATCTTGGGATATAGGCCATGGCCATGGGATATTTTTTGTCTATCTTGAGATTTTTGGAGGGATTAATCAAGTATTTCTCCAGTGGTTTATCTCAAGGTAAGCATATGTACCGTATTTAGGGTTCAGTTTCAATGTTTTCTTAACGACCTTGGGATATTTTTGTCTATCTTAGGATTTTTTGGGTATCAATCTTGGGTCAGTCCTAAATTCGGTACACATGCTTACCTTGAGATAAACTACTGGAGAAATACTTGAATAATCCCCTTGTTATGGCACTGGATATATTATATGTAGT
This sequence comes from Chionoecetes opilio, assembly GCA_016584305.1. Lineage (NCBI taxonomy): Eukaryota > Metazoa > Arthropoda > Malacostraca > Decapoda > Majidae > Chionoecetes > Chionoecetes opilio. The sequence goes on from JACEEZ010002746.1 coordinate 134,885, forward strand.
ATGTGTATGATGAAACATATATGTTAGCAGCATATATTCATGTTGGAGGTATATGTACGTGTGTACATATATAACTATGCCTCTTACCTCTTAAATCGGGTAAATTACCCGATTTCATGATTTTATTTATTTAGTTAACGCTAATTTATGCATGATTCTAATTGATTTATCAGAAGAGGAAATATATCAATGGGAAGCTAATTAAATTCCGCTTCTATTGATATTCTCCATGTAAAAAGTTTTTTCCACAAAATATTAAATGGCGAAAAGTTTAAGTTCATGCATATTTCTTGAAAGTCTCATAATGGCATTTGTTTAGTGTGTTTTACGGATTTTTATTTGATAATATTATAGAACAAACATTTCCGAAGATAACAGTATATATTTTATACTGATAAACATATATTAGGTAGGAAATTACCCGACTTCATGATTTTTTATATTTAGTTAACGCTAATTTTTGCATGCCGCTAATTCATTTATCACTAAACGAAATATATCAATGGAAAGCTAATTAAACTCCGCTTCTATTGATATTCTCCATGTAAAATGTTTGCGAGCAAAATATTAAAAATGGCGAAGAGTTTAAGTTAATGCATATTTCTTGAAAGTCTCATAATGGCATTTTCTTTGTGTGTTTTACGGTTTTTTATTTGATAATATTATAGAACAAACATTTCCGAAGATAACAGTATATCTTTTATACTGATAAACATTATATTAGGTAGATAAACTTGTACGGGGAGCGGAGCGGGTTGTATCCTTATGGTGTGACGTCACGGGCGATCCACCAGGCCTTGTCTCTCGGTGGTCTCGATTAAAGTCACCACACACAATATGGTAATAATCATCATCATTATAATCCAAGAAAAAATTATCAAGCTCTTCAAACATTTCAACACTTAAATATTTCGAGCTACATGGTGGTATATATACTGATGATACTAAGATATGTTTCTCTAAACTTAAACATGACTTGTCCAAGAGCAAAGATATAAAGGCCTCTGACTTACCCGTAATGCAGGTTGACTCCCATGTTCGAAGCGAGCTCGACCATCTTCTTCTCTAGAATTTCTTCTGTTTCTTCCCTTTCTTCCTCCATTCCATAAACACGTAGGTTATCGCCTCGTTGATACTGCTCTAGCTTGTCACATTCATACTTCATCAAGATGACTTGCCGTTGTACTTGGAAATTGAGAGAGAGAGAGAGAGAGAGAGAGAGAGAGAGAGAGAGAGAGAGAGAGAGAGAGAGAGAGAGAGAGAGAGAGAGAGAGAGAGAGAGAGAGAGAGAGAGAGAGAGAGAGAGAGAGAAGAAAAAAAGGAGAAAAAAAGAGAGAGGGTAAGTAAGAGTTAGAGGACTGGAACCAAGATAGGAAAGCAGGTGTTTCGGAGTTAAGTGTGCTGTCGTGTTTGGACAACCGCTAGGTGGCAGCACCGGCGCTCGTTGTTTTATTGTATATATATTAGTTGTCACTTCCTTTATTAATATGCCTTTGTGGTGTAGTTGGTAGCGCGCCCAACTGCGACTCCGTGAGCCCGGGATCAATTCCCATCAAGTAATTCTTTATTTCTGTGTAAATTTTCATCATGTCTGATGTTTTTTATGTGTGAGTGTTTGTGCTAGAAATGCATAGAACATTGATCTTGATGTCAGAGGTAGTAATAATTTGATTTAAATAAGTCTCAATCAACAGTTACATTGGGCGCCACAGATGGCGCTCGTGTTAGACATCAAAAATTATGCTTAGGCTAGGGCCTCAGCTTTCCTATCATGCTTGTAGGGTCTTTGACTTGAAGATGTGAGAATGAGGAGAGTGGACAGGTGCAAATACTACTATAAAACAGACTATATACTCAACATCTGCAAGGCCTTACTCAGGTAGCATTTCTGAGGTACATACCTACTATATTTTGTTTAAGGATGGCTTGCTAGAATATTCTCGCTACTTAACCTTTCTGTTCCAATGTCCCCTGACCCACTCGAGAATAAAGTGGTAACCAACCATGAACAAACAGGCAATTAAAGTAATTAATTACAGGGTTACAGCCAGCCTTAAATAGTCACGCTAAATCTTGCCAAAGTGACAAAAGTCAAAGCCGAGTTTTAACTTCCACCAACTAGCTGCATACTATGGTGCGTCGTGTGAGTGAATGAATTTATATTCCAGATAAGCTCTGTCAATTATATAGTGGTGCTCGAGGTTTGCAGTGATTAACCGGAGTGGTTGAGGGGTGTTTATCCAAAGGAGAAGCGAGCATCTTCCGTAGGTGATTTATTCTAAAGAACAGAGATAGGCCGGACCACCAGCGGAGGGGGCTGGTGTTAGCGGTCCGGTTATAGGGCAACGACTAGTTACATGGTATGCCTGGAGGGCGGTGCACTGTTGCTACATCGTGGCGCAGTTGCCATATAACAATATGTGTGTATTAGGAGGCGTGCATATTATGTAGGTGTGACTGTCTGGTTATATTCACATATCCACATATAGTACTATGAAATTGCCAGCTATATTGATGACGACTTTAATACAGGGTTCCTTAAAATAAGAGGAAGCACGTAAACAAATTAAATCACTGAAAATAAAAACTTCATTGGGAAAAAACACGCAAATCCAGAACATGTCATGTCGTGTTACCTGTATGTGTATAAATATATTTATCTAGTTGTATTTACCTAGTTGAGATCTACGGGAAATGAGTTACACTCGTGGGGTCCCGTTTCCTTGTTTTAATAGGTCAATCTTAGCTTTAAAATCATGAAAAATCTTAGCATTTATAATTTCACAGTACAGGTTATTTCACATATCAATGCACCGATAGGGAAACCTTTACTTTTTAATGAGCTTCAAAGCACTTTGTCCTCTTAAGTTTCTTCGTATGACCTCTTGTGGCTCCTACATGTACTATGGTACTATGGGTAAAACAAGTATCGGTGCACTATATGCACTATACTATATACACTACACTATACACTGCACTATATACACTACGGAACGAAGAAAACGAAAACCCTCCCATATCATCAGCACTTGACCGAATGTTTACAGCATTCATCGGACCCCTGTGCACCGATACTTGTTTTACCCATAGTACATACATGTACTCTGTCATTTCTCTCAAGTCCTGACATAGCAAAACACATTGCTATCAAGTATCTTTTGTTTCTTTCTTCCAATGATGGCAACCCCAATTTCTTCAGTCTCTCCTCATAAGTCAGGTCTGACTAGCTGGAAACAATCTATGTGGCTGCTCTCTGTAGTCTTTTATCTTCATTACATTCTTCCTCTTTTTCGGAGACTAAACTGCCGTGGCGTTCTCCAGTCTAGGACGTATAATGGCCGAAATCAATTTCTTCATAATATCCTCGTTCATGTAGACCAGGGGAGGGGAACGTCCGGCCCGCCCGCGGGCCGTATAAGGCCCGCAAAACCATTGGGTCAGGCCCTGCCAAGGCAACCACAGACGGGACTCGAAATCCAATTAATCTAGTAGCTTTCTTTTCATACAAACATAAATTGTTATTAAGTGCATGCATAATACTTATAACGTAAATTTTAAGGGACAAGCACGTCCATTACGGGACGGATAGGACACATAGATGACGGGACAGACACGTATGATTCACGTATGGTTCTCGTCGGCTAAAAAAAACCAGGCTGCTTTTTAAGTTAATAGTTTTGTGTGGCCCGCGAATGATGTCATGTAAATACTAATGGACCTTGGTAGTAAAATGGTTCCCCACCCATGATATAGACAAAGGCCATTGTGTGTGTGTGTGTGTGTGTGTGTGTGTGTGTGTGAGTGTGTGTGTGTGTGTTTGTGTGTGTACGTGTGTGTGTATGTTTACATAACTATTTGCAAAATGAATGGCATGTGGAAAAATTGTTCAACCTTGGCGTAGGTATGTGCTCTGGGAGTGCAGTTGTTACGTTGAAGGTAATCGAATTATATTATAGACAGAAAACCTATGGTTTGAAGAAGAAAAAAAAGGAAGCCACTGGAATGATGCATTAGAAAGTCAGGCTGTGATATAAAAGTGTGAGGCAGCCAGGATATTGAACTATGTGTCTGGGCATCGAAGAGCGATTGTAAAGTCCAAAATAATAAAAGGCACTTTTGAAGGTTTAAATTATATTCTTAAGATTATCGATTAGAGGAAGTAAAACCCCCACAAGGGAAGTAAGTGTATGGGAGAGAGAGTAATGATTCTGTCCGAGGAAGGAAGTTTCATGAACAAAATATTGACTAGTGAATGCTTGAAGTACAAAATTAATCTTGAGTATCTGGGTTAGGTAAGTGTGTATTATGAGACAATGGAAGTGTTGAGCACGAGGTCGCGAGTTCAAGTCCGCCGGGGACAACTCTTTCGGCAATTGTTAACGCAGTGGCCGGATAGTTATACTCTTAAAGTGGTGAGTTCAAGGTCCCGAGTTAAAATCACGCCAGGAACTCTTTCTTCCATCGTCGATTGGCTGCAGACACCCACTTGCTGCCCTTCAAACTTGGTGGCAGAGTACACCAGGGGGCGGCATAACACCCACTTGCTGCCCTTCAAACTTGGTGGCAGAGTACACCAGGGGGCGGCATGACACCCACTTGCTGCCCTTCAAACTTGGTGGCAGAGTACACCAGGGGGCGGCATAACACCCACTTGCTGCCCTTCAAACTTGGTGGCAGAGTACACCAGGGGGCGGCATAAGCTTCAAACTTGGTGGCAGAGTACACCAGGGGCGGCATGACACCACTGCTGCCTTCAAACTTGGTGGCAGAGTACACCAGGGGGCGGCATAACACCCACTTGCTGCCCTTCAAACTTGGTGGCAGAGTACACCAGGGGGCGGCATAAGCTTCAAACTTGGTGGCAGAGTACACCAGGGGGCGGCATAAGCTTCAAACTTGGTGGCAGAGTACACCAGGGGGCGGCATAAGCTTCAAATGATCACAGGTGTTACTCTATAAATCCACCCTGCGCCACCACGGGCGCGGGGAGACCATCACAGCCTTCCTGTAAGAACATGCAAGGCCAACCAACCCCCTTAGCCCTCTAGGAGGATAAAAAGCCTACGGACGCTATAGGCTCAAACGCAAAAAACTATAAAAAAACGGATGATAGGAAAGACTATTGATTGGAAAAGTAACAAAGTTGTGCAAAAGCCTCTGAAACTGGTGAATACTGATAAAAGGAGGTTGATTAGCGCGTTATAGACGCAAAATTACCATCCACGTATGTATATGTTACATAGTATGTTAGATAGCAGTCCCGCAGACAATCTCTGCCAAAAATACACAAGGGAGCAGTGTGACCTCTGTCACTCACTCACAGAAGAGAGGAGCGATGCATACTTACTTGGGACAGGAGACATTACCTATTGGGTCATTATGACCTTGACCTTTCATTGCATAATGCTCATTTTCGATCACGTCTAAGAATTTGGTCATGTATTATTACCATAACAAAATTTAAATGATACCATGAACGGTTTTCAGCAATAGATGTGACAAATAAACAAATAAACAAGTAGACAAAAACTATTGAAAACAATAGCACTCCGCCACCTAGCGTTGCTGTTGATGCCTATTATAACAGTGAAAATACGTATTTATTCTGATTCGTAATTTTTTGTTTCTCTCTATTTTTCTCGCTCTCTTTCTCTGTTAGCTAATCGCGCTCATTATATATTCGTTAATTCAAATAATTATTATTAACTCAACTAATTAGTAATCTTTTTTAATTCTTATACTTATTTTCCTTTGATAATATGGAAACTTCAGTAGCAGTTTTACAGATACATATAAACAGTTAATTAAGCTCTTTAATTCTTTAATACCAACTTTAAGGAATCTATACATAACATGCACTGATAAGACCGATTTAATTTTCCCCTTAATGTATTTCTACCACAACGCAGCCAAGAGTGGCTTTTCATGATGCGATAATACCTATAGTATAACTCACCGTTCTGACAGGTCCTAAAGGTTCTTACGAACAGGGTCAAGCCAAGCTTCGAGGCTGCACCACAAAAAGTTATTTATGTAATCATCTTAGAGTGACTGGCTTGATACTTCTTTACCCCTCCTCTTCATGCCTTGAATATCCCGCACCCGAGTAATGATCTGGGTGCCAGTGGTTGGAGAAGGGCCAGGCTCTCAATGTGGGTTATCGTCGGCTCTGGGCCACTGGTCATCACAGCAGCCAGCCAACCCTCAAACTCGCCTTTTGTGTCCTGTTTTCTTCTCAGGCCCCGCGCGAGACTCCTCAAAGGGAGGCACGGACATGGGACGAGCTTTTTGTATTCCTTACCTAATCCTAGCCAACCAGGCAGCATTCAGCTACGAGCCCCCACGAGCTTCCTTCACACAGCATCCGCCGATTCCGTTCAACACATCACTTTGTCACTTTCTTCGAGGACGCCAAAGCTCAGCACTTTCTGACCCACGACACCCATGTCTTGTCAAAATCTCTATCCACGCCCACCCACGCCTTTCTACTTCATCCTTCCGCCACCACTCAGTCGCGTGTACCCACACAACACACAGTCATAGCCTCCGACAATGCCAGTCTCCACACTGGCAGAGTGCTGACATGATAATCTGCATTCAAGTTGAAAATGTATTAGTTTCTCATTTCACGATGTCATTACTGAAAACACAAATAATTGCAACATGTACTAACCAAAATATGAAGAGGAAAGCCTTCTGATTTATACTACTGAGAGCCTCACATTATATTCAGAAATCTTTATGTACGCCGAGGACTTTCTCTAAGTCAGTGACCTGAACACCGGTGACAAGTGAACTACACAGATAAGACATGGCTGAGAGTGACCCTCAATATGTGTACAGGTTGGAAACCATAGTTTGTTGATTATTACACAAGGGTCATTCAAAGCTGTGGAAGAATACTAAATACAGAGCTAATACATATTCAATACCTGTACTCAAAAAGTTTTGTAACATGGGACAAGGTACTTACACAAATAAAATATGTGTATAAGATATTTTCTTATATGAAAAATTTTCTAATGCATTCATCCATTCCAATTTTCATAATTGTATGCTTGTTGGCACATGTAAGTGACATTTCGGAACTTTGATGTATTTATTGAAGAACGATCCCAAATGGGGGAAGCTCCATTTCCAATCATTCCAAAAATGAAAGGGCACAAGCGAATCTTGTGTCATGAACGAAGGAATGATGAACATGGTGAAGGAATAATCAAAACGAAAATATTTTTGCTAAGTTTGCGTATATATAAATAGAGGTCGACACTCTCCACCAAAACTGATACAATAATAAGGGGGAAAATAAATCGTGGGAAAAAGAAGGCGGGAAGGTAATAATAAGGGGGGAAATAAATCGTGGGAAAAAGAAGGCGGGAAGGTAATAATAAGGGAGGAAATAAATCCTGGGAAAAAGAAGGCGGGAAGGTAATAATAAGGGGGAAAATAAATCATGGGAAAAAGAAGGCGGGAAGGTAATAATAAGGGGGAAAATAAATCATGGGAAAAAGAAGGCGGGAAGGTAATAATAAGGGGGAAAATAAATCCTGGGAAAAAGAAGGCGGGAAGGTAATAATAAGGGGGAAAATAAATCATGGGAAAAAGAAGGCGGGAAGGTAATAATAAGGGGGAAAATAAAGCCTGGGAAAAAGAAGGCGGGAAGGTAATAATAAGGGGGAAATAAATCCTGGGAAAAAGAAGGAGGAAAGGGGGGAAGTATAGGCGTTAAATGCATGGCAGCAATGCAATGCAGGCCTGCAAGTGTAACACGGATATACCTCACCATGGCAAAGAAGGACTGAATGAACATGTAGTAAGAATCCATATCTGATGATGAGGACAGCAGCAACAATTATGATGACTATGGGCCGATCATCTCTAAGTTGAGAGGGCCGGGGATCCCTTGCAGCCTGGGGAAGGGTTCTATGTAGACGAAGGTCCTAAGCATGGTGCCTTGCTTCTTGGAATCTCAAGAGTAAGCAACACAGCGGCCGTTTCCCAGTCACAACTTAGAATTGACGGCAGACTGTCAACACGAATGGTGATGGACGGTACTGCAATATTGCAGGTATTGCCGAGCTCGAGAAGGTGGCGCTAAAGGGCAAGGAGCACACTGCACTGTCTTGTAACTTTACAGATGAACTATTATTTCATACCGTGTTTAAAATTCAGAGTAATTTTTTGATGTACGGAAACATTTTGCTAAAGTTTATTTTTTTACATTTAGAATTTATGATTATGTTGATGGTTTAAGAATAACATATTTTACGGCAATATCGTAATCTAGCTTGGATCAAAATTCACGTTATAGTTTACAGCTGTGACTTGTGTGTCTCCTCACGCGTACGTACTACCTCTGTCTACTCCAGATAGACGCCACTCACACGCCCTCATACACGCGTGCACACACACAAACAAACAAACACACACAAACACAACAAAAAAAACAAGCACGCACACACACACACACACACACCAGAGGTGAGCACTTCCGCAAACACTTCCGCAAGTTGCGGAAGTCTGAGCTGGTTTGCGGATTTGAGGAAGTGTAAATGTTTGCTGATTTGCGTTTGCGGAAGTACTTCCGGAAACGCAAATATGTCCGCAAATTCCCAAATTTGAACGCGATTCCTGCACGGCTACGCGCGCCGTCCAGGAAACGCTGCTTGCCCACCAGTGACCAGCAGTGTTGTAGGTCTCGAGATTGGTCTTGGTCTCGAGACCAGTTTGATGTGATCTTGGTCTTGGTCTTGGTCTCGTTTGAGGTGGTCTTGGTCTTGATCTTGGTCTCGAAGCTTCTGGTCTCTGAGTTTGGCTCGAGACCAGGATTAAAAAGTGCATCGCGGCGTGGGGAAGGTCGGAATTTATTATCATACACGGAGAAAAATCTTGGCTGTTTCGATTCACGGCGCGCCATACAGCGTTGTACAGTACTGTCTATAGATACTGCCTGACTACTAGTGGCGGCCACGCCGATCCTATCTCCTTTTGGCCTGCTTCTCAAGAGCGCTATCCACTTGTCTTCATGCTTGCTATGAAGGTCCTCTCCGTCCCAGCAACGAGCGCTCCAGTGGAGCGCATCTTTAGCAGGGGCGGTATCATCATGCGCCCTCACCGTTAGCAGCTGTCATCGAAGATGTTAGAAATGCTAATGTTTTTAAAATGCAATTGCCACGTAATCACGTATTGCAAAATGTAACGAGTTAACGACCGAGTAAACTGTAAAATGTAAGAAAATTTGCAAAATGTAATATGTAAACTGTATTTGTTTGAATATACTTTGCCTATTTGCCTTCTTTCTTTTTCTGTTTACAGCAGCTAACCCATCACAATCATAATATGCATAGTTTATTAATTGCATGGACAAAAGTTGAGCATATAACAGTTTGGTTCACATTTTTAATATTTTTTGCATTTGATCCCTAAGACTATTTGGATAATTTAATTAGGTCCGTTATTTTCAAAGGTACATATATGAGAAAAAAATTAAAACCCATTCCTTACAAACAGGACAGAACAATACAATATAGTATTTACAGTACGCGGTACAGACCAAAAACATTCAGATAATTGTCATATTTATAAAAAATATTTGTATATGCCTGTTCTTGGTCTTGGTCTGTTTCGGAGGGTCTGGTCTTGGTCCTGGTCTTGGTCTCGGAGGGTCTTGGTCTTGGTTTCGGAAGGCTGGTCTTGGTCTCGGAAGGTCTTGGTCTTGGTTTCGGAAGGCTGGTCTTGGTCTCGGAAGGTGTGGTCTTGGTCTTGGTCTTGGTCTTGGTCTCGAAGCGTCTGGTCTTGGTTTTGGTCTTGGTCTCGGAGGGTCTGGTCTTGACTACAACACTGGTGACCAGTCAGTCAATCAAGGTCATATAGACTAGGTCAAATTTCAGAAAATGTTAATGGTGGAGGCATTTCATGTTTACGGCTGGCAAACAACATTTGTAGACGTATTTATATGTTCTAAATCGATCTAGATGGTTTTCCCGATTGTATTTTCAACGGTTGACCCTTAAACGTGACAAATCCAAAATGGCCGCCACCGAAACTTGACAAATTCATTTTGGGTCATATCTTTGGTACCAGACATGGTAAGAAAAGAACATAAATGAAACATCTTTTTGTATGTTTTCAGGTACAAGGAATCCGTTGAGATCATTATTTAACCCTCAATATGCCAAGAAATTATGGCTGCCATATTAGGGCAAATTTGATCAATGATTGCGTGCGATTCATACAGAGACTTATATAAATTAGTGATTTAACTTCATCATAATGTCATGGTTCTGATATGGGATATATTAACTGTCAAGGATACAGTTATAGTTATATTTTGTCACTGATCAACTTTGTATAGGAATGCAAATTAGCTTCATAATGAATTATTACTACATGTACTATATACATTGTTGCATATCAATAGTATAATGCAGAAACGGTTGTCAACATTTCGTTTATTTTATAACTTGCTAATATCAAATGGCAACACACGAATAACACATGTATAGCATTTCATAAATATGTCCAAAGCTATGTTATTACATTACATTACTATTTTGTGTAAACCCACTTACGGTAACTGAGTTCATGTGCCATTATTGTGCAATCAGGTAGAATGTTCCGACATTCATCGCCATGCTTGTGACATTTGCAAGCTTCAATACACGGTAAGCTCATTTTTCTGCAACCGCAGAGAATATTCAGGCATCCCTTGGTACATCCACATGACATGATCTCTGAGCATGCTTTTGGAATGGGTGGTAGAGAGAGAAGTCGCGGTACTAACTGTCCATCCTTACGATCCCAACCCATATCTGTTACAGTGGGAAGAACTGGAGAAGGCACGTGGGCTTGTATCCAGACACTTGCTTGGTAATGGCTTCGCATGATGTGAAATAGTGTTGCATCCGATGTTCGGGTACTCCATATAGCTGACAGATTAACTTCTCTGCCGATTTAGTGATGTCTTCGGTGATGTGGCCCTTCCCCAGATGACTCAAGTTGCTGTGGTAATGCTGGAAGACACGCCATGCCGTCTTCTTGCTGTGTCCACTGAGTTGAGAAACACTGTCACATCCAGTGATTGCGTGAAAAGCTAGTATTGATGATACTTGCTCGATGGGTACTTGACGACGAATACTGGGATATATTTTGGATGTTTTGATGTGCCAGCTTTCATCAGCAGATTCGTACATCCCATTTTGTCATAGTGAGCGAGCAGCAACACAAGGACATCGGTATCGCGTACCGACACAACCATTGACTCCATATGAGCATGAATACAGTGCAAAATTAGACGTGTATCAGCTTCCTCGTGATCGGCCTCAAGCATGGACAGGTCTAGTGTCGGGTCTGAAGACTCGACGATCGTAGCTTCGGAGAATCCTCCAGCAACAACCATTGTTTGACCACTAGGGCTGTGATCGATCAGATAGTTCGACAGTAACAATGCAAGATCTGCCTTGTTATCTTCGAGGGCCATGCAAGATAAGATAAGATTTTCATCCTATCTAGACACTTTGCAAGTACCAACTACAAGGTTATTGACTATACAAAGCGCCGCCACGTCAGCACGAACTAGACGGATCGAGGGCCATGCAATTGGACCAGTCAGATGGCAGCGGAACTGACTCACTTTGGATTTGACGTCGTATACTGGTCGTTTTCCTTTCTTGCGCTTTGTCCGCGTTCCTGCTTTGATCGACTCCGGTCTGTAACGATCAAACGTAACATCAATCCTCTGAAAGGTGGCTCCCATTTTATACACAGCTGCTGCAAATGTCTTTGCATATTCACCAAATGTCTTTATGTTTGGGGGTTTCGAAAGAGCCATCACCAACGCCTGACCATCAATCAACAAGCAGCTTGCTCCATCAAGTGAAATAGTTGGTGGTGTCAGTACGTCCTTGGTCAATATGTCGGCTAGCAGAGACTTGTTCGGTGAATGCAGGGTACCCTTGGTTGTGGCGAGACAACGGAACAGACATAAGCTCATGCTGGAGGATGTTGTCTAAGTTGACTTCACGGCCTGCCCTATAAGCCGTTATGAGCCGTTGCAAGATGTTTCTGTCCATCGTTATCGTACTTTGTTTCCCTTTGACGTCTTGTAAAACAGTGTACAGTGAAGCAAATGTCAGAGCTTTACTCTTGTGAATGGGAGCTTTGAGATCGACATGCTGGTCATTATGTGGAGCCAGACAGATACGTTTCTCAACAAACTCATTAAGCTGCTTTTTACTAAGGCATTCTGCTCCAAGTAACGACTCCTGGATGGAGACAGTGACCAGATCCTTGTTGATCATGTTCTGTAGTGTATCGACTTTGGTATGGAACACTCCATGCTGCTTCAGAGATGTTGCCATTCTTGCTTCATCTCTATCATCTTTCATCCTCCTTCCTTTGGTACACTCCGTGTGGGTAAGATAAGATAAGATTTTCATCCTATCTAGACACTTTGCAAGTACCAACTACAAGGTTATTGACTATACAAAGCGCCGCCACGTCAGCACGAACTAGGCGGACTCGAACCGCTGACCGAATGCGCAGGGACGCTGCACATTGCCCGTGTGGGTAAAGTCAAACCCTTCACCCCAGTTGAGGTTCTTAAATGCATGTATTATGCTCACATTTATCCCCATCTCAATTATTGTAATCTCATTTGGTCCACCACTTATCCCTGTCATTTAAACCATCTAAATGTACTCCATAAAAAAGTCATCAGAATAATAACCAACAGTGACTACTGCGAGCACACTCCTCCATTATTTAAATCCTTAAATATTTTGAATCTAAATGATTTATCAAAATTAAATATTGCATCCTTTATGTACAAACAGTCAGCGTCTAACTACAATAATGACCAACTACTTCACAATTACCAAACCCGCAACCAACGCTCCCTGTCCATACCTAGTCATAGACTAACCCTACACAAGCATTCCCTAATGTACCAAGGTCCCAGGTTATGGAATGATATCCCTGTACATATCAAACATTCACCTAGCATAAGCACTTTTAAACATACATTCAAGAAACATTTATTATCATTATACTAGCTCTGTGTACTATTATCATTGTTATTATTATTCGTGTACTTATTTTTTGTGTAATTCTTCACAGCAACTGTTTAATATTATTTATTACTAGTGTATATTATCCTGTAAATTAGTCTAAGTAACTTACTTACTTACGTATCATCGCCTGTTTATGTCAGTATTTGTTTAGTATTTATATACCTTGTGTTTATTTATTATTTTTTCTGTGTTTTCCCTCTCTCTCCACACCTTGGCCCAAAAAGCTTTTGCTTGTAAAGGGCTGTTTGCAACCCCATATCCTGTTATAATCATTATAAAATATTGTAAAAAGGCAAACATAATAAAGTGTTAAAAGTGTTAAAGTGTGAGAGAGAGAGAAAAAAAAATAGGAAACAAATAAAGACAGAGAAAAACTAACTCAAACAAAATAATAAAACTGTACAATCTTGTAATACCCGCTGAAAGTCTCCACCACTGACCAAATCAACCAACTGTCAAAACTTTTTCGCGTGTGACATCAATAAAACAACGGGTCTTCTTCGGTAGCACGGCACTATGAAACTTTGATTAGCCAGCCGGGATTTTGCTTTTCATTGGCACCTGAAGAGCTGGTTTCAGATTCCCATTCAAACATCGCCTCTGTACATGATTGGTATTCCGCGCCCAGCAACACCGCCGAGAGAGCCTTCATAACAGCCAATCACAATTCTGCCTCACGCCGTCCCTGATGATACGATTTGGTGTTTCCTGCCCCGTCGACCGTTCGCGGCTTAATTCAATTTCCGAAGGGTATCTCCCCGTGTGTGTGTGTGTGTGTGTTGTGTGTGTGTGTGTGTGTGTGTGTGTGTGTGTGTGTGTGTGTGTGTGTGTGTGTGTGTGTGTGTGTGTGTTATTCACCCATGGTCTTGTCCACGCGAGTCGGTGTCGCAATCGCTAGTTTCATCCTCCCTGTGTGAGCTTGGTGCTCATTATTACCGAACTTTGGGTAATGATGGGACCACACCACACACACCCCATCCTCTTGCTTAAGGGGGAAAATAACCGCCCGAATTTGTCAGTGAAAAATCCCCGAGAGCAGTGAGGATTCGAACCAGCTACCACATAATGGCAGGCCAGCACGCTATCGAATTGACCATCGGAACGGTGTGTGTGTGTGTGTGTGTGTGTGAGTGTGAGTGTGAGAGTAAGAGTGTGTGAGTGTGTGTGTGTGTGTGTGCGTATGTGCGTCTCTATAGCTACATTTTATCATTCATCCTTAGTGCTTAGTGTTGGCCGAAGCCACCACCCCGGGAGGCGGGTCACAAACCCCCGGCTAACACCCGGTACCCATTCACTGCAGGGTGGACATGGGCTCGGGTTTAAAGAAGACCACCCGTCTGTCTTCGCTGCGCCCGGTTATTGAACTCGGCACTTCTCGGTTGTGAGCCGAGCGTGCTAAGCGCTACACTACGGAATACCCTACCCTGTGTGTGTGTGTGTGTGTGTGTGTGTGTGTTTATGTGTGTGTGTGTGTTATCATTTATGATAGTAAAATTATTATTATTATTATCATTATTAATATTACTTTTATCATTCATGTAATATATTCTACTAGATTACTATATTATGTTAAATCAAATTATTTATATTATTATAATTATTATTTATATTTTCTATCATTTAATTATTATTATAACATGTATTGATGTTCATATTATAATTATTTATTTTATTACTTTTATTTAATTTGTATTGTAGTCATTATTACTATTATTTTTAGCATACATTTTATTTTTTAGCGTATTGATATCATAATATGAATCATTATCATTTGTAATATTAGCATTGTCATTCATATTTTTATCACTAATATTACAATTATCATTATTTTTATCAATTTATGTCATCATCTAATGGACATAATGGTTGAGTTCCTGAGTGCTTTGGATGTAGGCAGCGTGTTCATATACTAAAGCATTATTTCCTTTTATTGTTTATTATTTAAATTTGTTTCTTCTTTTTGTTGAATGCGTGCATGGTTTGTCCGTGATGGCTGATGAGGTAAGCAAAATTTTTTATAGTGACCCCTTGTTGTCAGAGGCTTGCACTGCCCTTCAGTGTCCTCAGATGTGCTCGCCGTTTAAGGTAAAGATAATGGCCAGCATATGCGTATTCCTTGGCCACTCGACGATGAACGAGAGTTTGGCTTTTGGAGGGACTCGAACTCTCAACACCGAGCTCGCTACCTCTAGGGACTAACCACTTTGTGATCAATATTCGTTGGTAAGTAGGTACGTAAAGTGATAGTAGTAGTGGTGGTTTATAGTAATAATAGTAACACTGCTTGTTATTGGGCAGCAATGTCAGTAATCCTAGCGTTTCGTGTACTGGAGGAACGCCGACGTGAGTTTCGACAAGGGATATTTGCAGCATATGATGATCTCAAGCAGGCGTTTGACTTAGTGCATCGTGAGTCACTCTGGGATCTTCTGCGACTTCGCGGGACTCCTGCAAGGACTATTGGCTTGGTGACTGGTCTGTACTCTGGGACTGAGAGTGCTGTGAAGTGTGGGGCAGGTGTATCCAGCTTTTATCCTGTGAATACAGGAGTGAGGCAAGGGTGCGTCCTTGCCTCATCACTTTTCAACAATGTATGGACTGGGTATTGGGCAAAGTTGTAGATCAAAGTGATTGTGGAGCCTCCCTCGGCAATACCAAAATCACTGATCTTGTTTTTGCCGATGATGCAGTAATCTTGCTGAGTCGCTGGAGGTCCTGGTGATGGCTCTCGAGGCGATGCACGACGAGGCAAAGCCTTTGGGATTTGAGGTCTCTTGGCTCAAGACCAAGGTCAAGGTGTTTGGAAGCTTACTAGATGAAACAGTACAGTCTGTTCATGCGTGCGGCGAGGACATTGATATCTTGGAAAGTTTTACATACCATGGTAGCTCAGTCCATAATGACGGCGGGTCACGTCAGGTAGCATTACGGCGGATTGGCATAGCCCACGTAGGTGGGATGACACTTGATTTAGGCTTTCATTAATTTTTTAAATGAAAAACAAAATGACCATCCTAGCTACGGCTGGCGAATTTCACTAAATCACCATATCTTTGTTTCTGTGCAAGCTACCGTTATATAATTTGGCATGTGTGAACGTTTTTAGTGTATATAATGACAGAAAAAATATTAAGATTGGTAAGATAATATTTCCCTTTTGATTTATATATATATATATATATATATATATATATATATCAAATAAATGATGATTTTTCCCCCTTTTACGATTGCAAAGTACAAGAACATATAAACATACGATTGAATCATCTGTAATCTTCTTGAAAACAAAGACAAAAAGACAAAGACAAACATGTTACAAGGCATCATTTAATCTGAGTCCTCTTGGGAATTTATATAAAAAGGATTCCGACAAGCTCCATCGCTACAGCCACAACCAGCAATGCATCGCAGCTGCTTTGAACGGCATCGACATCTGGTCGAGTTTTACACTGGCATTGCGTTAGGAAGGTACTCAATGGGAAATGGTTCTTCAGTCATTAGCTGAGGCAGTATTTGTTCTGTGGAAGGATCTTTGTACCAGCCATTCCCAACAGGGGAGGGGATATCTGGTTGTGCAACCACTGACGAATGCCACACAACACACTGGTGGTGTGCTCGCCTGATGTGCTGTTGTAGAGAAGACTGGGCCGGGGGCAATTTGTCAATGTCCCTGCACCAAGCAATTCATTGATCACCCTGAAAACAAACAGGACTTGTAATTTTTTTTTAGTATTGAGATCATGAGTCGAGCAAGGTCAACTTTGCAGAACTGTGACGTTGTAACAGCTGGGGGATTCCATGAGAGAACAGCAGCTGAGTCATCTCTGGGAACCGATGTCAGTGCACTCAGATCCAATCATGATGAAGCAGACACTCGAATAATTCCGCATACCAGAACATTAGCAGCCCAAGGGTATCAACGAATTGTTGTCAACTCAAGAGACACTGATGTTTTTAACTGCCTGGAAGGTATTCATAAAGCACTTTTCACTGCTGGACGACCTTGGATAGGGGACTCTCAGTGATTAAACACTGCGCAAAGTTGAAAAGTTCATCTGCAGATTGTACTCAGAAAATGACACACAGATCAACGATGTTCGTTTCGAGCTATTCAACAAAGGTGCAAAGGACATTGACAAATTGCCACCGGCCCAGTCTTCTCTACAACAGCACATCAGGCGAGCACACCACCAGTGTGTTGTGTGGCATTCGTCAGTGGTTGCACAACCAGATATCCCCTCCCCTGTTGGGAATGGCTGGTACAAAGATCCTTCCACAGAACAAATACTGCCTCAGCTAATGACTGAAGAACCATTTCCCATTGAGTACCTTCCTAACGCAATGCCAGTGTAAAACTCGACCAGATGTCGATGCCGTTCAAAGCAGCTGCGATGCATTTCATTGCTGGTTGTGGCTGTAGCGATGGAGCTTGTCGGAATCCTTTTTATATAAATTCCCAAGAGGACTCAGATTAAATGATGCCTTGTAACATGTTTGTCTTTGTCTTTTTGTCTTTGTTTTCAAGAAGATTACAGATGATTCAATCGTATGTTTATATGTTCTTGTACTTTGCAATCGTAAAAGGGGGAAAAATCATCATTTATTTGATATATATATATATATATATATATATATATATATATATATATATATATATATATATATATATATATATATATATATATATATATATATATATATATATATATATATATATATATATATATATATATATAAATCAAAAGGGAAATATTATCTTACCAATCTTAATATTTTTTCTGTCATTATATACACTAAAAACGTTCACACATGCCAAATTATATAACGGTAGCTTGCACAGAAACAAAGATATGGTGATTTAGTGAAATTCGCCAGCCGCAGCTAGGATGGTCATTTTGTTTCTCATTTTAAAAATTAATGAAAGCCTAAATCAAGTGTCATCTACCTTAAAAGTGTTATGTATGGGTCATATTAACTGGCTGACATGGGTGACAGCTGCTAACATTCCGTCACCCCTAAAGCGATTTATGGGCATGTTTTCAGATTTTCCCACCAGTCTACTAGTGAGAACTCGCCTACACTATGCGGTTCAGTTTTTGTCTCTGTATTACAGGGTGGATATAATTTTGTTAGAATCAGTCCAGAGAAGGATGACCAAAATGATACATGGGATGCGTAGCTTTAGTTGTGAGAAGAGATTGATGCTATTAAATTTACACTCACTCGAGAGGCGTAGAGTAAAGGCGATCTGATATAAGTTCGTAAAGTGGATATAGGGATACAATAAAGGAGATGTAGGAAAAGTTCTTACGGCTAGTAATCAGGGTAGAACAAGAAATAACGGATTAAAGCTGGAAAACCGTATATTTTAAAAAGAAATAGGGAAAAAACTGGCTCACAAATAGGGTGGTAAATGATTGGAATGGACTCAGTAGACAGGTAGTTAGCAAAGTCATTAGGGAGATTTAAAAGGAGGCTAAATTATTTCATGGATGGGGATGAAAGGTGGATGTAGGTAGTTTCAAGTAACAGAAACTACCTCGTGTAGGTCTCACGGCCTCTTGTAGCTTCCTTATTTCCTTATGTTCTTAATGCTCTAATATGGAGGCGAGCAAGTTCATCATAGCTGGAACATAAGCCAAATCTGTTGAAACTAGTGATACATGTTGCACTTTTTCAGATATCATAAATGGGTTGGGCGTTAATTATGTGCAAGGGTGTATGCCTTCTACCACCATGGAAAACATGATACATGATCTGGAATAGGCTCTGGATTTGCCTGACTTTAGATGAGGGCACAGTTGGGTCATCAGTGGTGATTCCATCTTCCAACTCGGGTTCTTGGTCCTTATCCTTATTAACCTTGCAGGCATTAAATACGTGATTATCAAAGTTAGACAGGTGGCCAAAATATTTGAAAAGAGGTTATGTGACTGCTGTACTATTCCAGACCTCTTTTAAATCATTTGCATCACAAAAACAATCCGACAAATCTAAATCAACTGACATCAAAGACTGTAAGTATTTGAGCACACTCCCGGATAGGGTCTGTAGATCGTATGGTTGCAGCTAATAAATCTTGGGGGATGCTAGCACTGAAGAACAGCAATGATCTGTTCGCCTGTTTTTGTGGAGAACAACAATAAATTAAGGAGTAAGTTGACTTCTTGGTTTGTGATGTTACTTGAAGAGATCTTTTCATTCCTACGATTTCGAACATAACTAAGTTCCAAACCCTCACCATTAGACAAGGGCATTTCAATCACTTATAACCTCTAACCAGGCTTTCTTTTTTCTGCTCACTGAACCTCCCCTTTGATACACGTTCATACTCAACCAAATATATATTGATGCACCGTTTGACACCCTAAATTTGCACCAACAAAAGAGTTGACGTCTGGAAGAGCACAGGTTCTTCTGTATACATTATCCTGCCAAAAAACTGTTGCCTCTAGGAATTTAGCTGCTTTGTCTTTTTCTGAAATCCGATAGTTTTCAAGTACACCATGACACTTAATTTTTCCACATATCACACAAGTATTTCTATATTGAGACAAATAAACTTTCCCACTGTGAGATCCACGAGGGGTGTTTTTTTTATCTAAAATGATTATCAGGAATTGCTTTAACACTTTCTCCTGCATCTTTTCTATTTGGGCTGTCAGATTTCCTAGTTTGAATTTTCCGAGTTCTTTGCAGGTGTAGGTCTTACTTATATCATTTGTCCGATATATCCGATATATATCCGATCAATTTTAGTCTTTTGTAAACACAGTGATTTTTTATTTCTGCTGCTTACCTGATTCTCTTCCTTCCAATTTCACTGATTGAGGTTCCCTGTGCTGATGCCTGGCATGTTATACACTGGGAGACGTCACAAGCTGCTGCAGGCGGTCCAGGCCCATTTAGCTTCACTATTTTTTCAGCCATGCTTTCTCAACAACCTGGAGATAGAAATGTCTTTCTATAGTACGTATCATTTGAAGAAAACCCATGTTAAATTAGATATTTTAAAATGCGAAATACATATTCAAAACATATATGAGAGCAAAGGATAGTTACTAAAGCCATTTCACATTGTCCAGATAAAATGGCCATCTTTATGTGTTTTCATACATTGGCTTTGTTTCTCTTTGCACCTATCCCGTATTACGTATAATAATGAAACATTGGTTGTTTTAATGTCTTCTGAGGTCGGAAGTAAAGGATTTTACTTATAATTCACAAAAATAATCTTGCATTCGAGTAAGAAAGACGATTTTGCATTAGTACTCAAATTTCTAGAAAACTTACTATTTCATAACCTTTTGACCTCTGGTGACTCACATATCAATTTTTTTACTATATGTCATGTGTTATATATCAACCCGTAGAGCTCTCAAAGACAACCATTTTGAGTGTTAATTCATTATTTTTATGTGTTTCTGGATGGAGTTATAGAGCGTTGAATTATCCTCAGCCCAAATTTTGGGCCACATTTTGGTCACAATTACTCAATAAACAGGCCCGAATTTCCGCAAATGGACCATCAAGCCAAAAGTCTACCCTCGTGTTTTAAATAACCCAGATAGTCTACTTCATGAATTAGACAAACTTAGGGTACACACATTTCTACGGGGACCCCCTCCACCAATAGACTATGGCGTATGACAGTGAGGCGGGAACACACACACACATGCACACACACACACACACACACACACACACACACTCTCTCTCTCTCTCTCTCTCTCTCTCTCTCTCTCTCTCGCTCTCGCTCTCGCTCTCGCTCTCGCTCTCTCTCAGATTTACATTTGTAGACAACACCGTGTGAAGGCATGGTTGAGAGGCAGCCACTCGTTACAGCCGACTGTCAGTCAGATCTTGACTCTTGAGTGATTTCAAAGGGCAGTGAAGTTGCCGGGAGTCGATAACGGTCATAGCAAAAGTGCTAATAATGCGATATCAGATAGACTCTTCATTATTATGTCGTTGAAACCCGATTTATAAAAATTCAACTATACTGCAGTCATCATTTAATTGACGTACGAAGCTGACCATGCTTTTTATTCACAATTAACGCCTCTCATTTCAAATGTTTTCATTCATCACCACTTCTACATTGCTCGGTTATGGATGCCATAGATGATTTTTGTTTTTGCATACGCCCAAAAAATATCTTTGATAGCTTAGCTATCCATTACATATTGTAAAATATATACATTATAATAAAATATATAAATGCCAAATGGCCACTCCTGCCTCCTCTAGACTCGCTCTGACGCCATGACGCAAATTAAAGTATTTTGGGTCGGACTTCGGCAGACCTGTTTGGAAAGACATTGGGCAGGACGGTTAAGGCTAACCGACGCCGACGCCTTCTGAAAGAAAACAAGGATAGTGCATCATGAACAATGACGAAAGAATGCCGGAAAGTGATGACTCAGACGTGAGAATAACTGAAGGGTCAGAAGAAGTGATAGAGACTGCGTCCATGGACCAAGAGATCATCCGGGTTGAGAGTGCCATGAGAGAGATCATGAGAGAGATGAAGGCCAAGTCAGAAGTAATCTTCAGAGCATTTCAAGCTGAAGTGAATAAAGCGAGGAAAGGGACAGGGAGAGGAACTGGCGGAGTAGAACCATCAGAACATCTACTTTTATTTCTAAAAAAAACTACACAGCCAGGTCAGATATTACCTCTCCCATCAGTTCTATGAATACACTAGATGGCAGGCAACCCAAGGCCCTGAACGTCACTAAAGACAGAAGAGAAGTTGATCCCACACAACCAAACACATTATGTCAACAAGGGCAACAATAACTATATAGACCTGTTCAACAAGGGGCTCGGCTCTAGAGCGGGAGCCCAGGGGTATCAACCTAGCTGGGAAGGCTAAAAATGTTCATGTGTACGATTGTGTCGCGGGTAGTTCCAGTTAGAAGAAAATGGGTTTTTGCCGGTCTGCCGCTGATGGGTACCTGGGGTACCTAGTTACCTGAGGGGGCATATTCTGATACGCAAAAATATGTCTAGATCAATGCATGAGGTAAAAACCTGGATATGTGCTTCATGTATTACCCACCATGTGTGCATTCGTGCGTCGGTAACATTAGAAGTTTTTAGTGGTGGGTAGGGATCACCAGACGTCATTTTGTGGGGGGTAAAAATTTGTCTAGATTAGGTGATCGAGTAAAAGGATGGGACTTATTGTAAAATGTTCACCATACCTCCCAGAGTGTAGAATGACCAATGCCAAAATTTTCCTGTGGTGAGGCACCCCCGCCAAAAGCCCCCAAACCCCCGCAAAAATTAGCTAGACTAGCTGATCAAGTCAAAGGATGGGACTTGTTGTAAATGTTCACCATACCTCCCAGAGTGGAGAATGACCAATGCCAGAAATTTCCTGTGGTGGGGCACCCTCCCCAGAAGCCCCCAAATAATCAACCCCCGCAAAAATTAGCTAGTCTAGCTGATCGAGTAAAAGTATGGGACTTAATGTAAAATGTGCACACCCGAGTGCCTCCTAGAGTGCCTCCTAGAGTGGAGAATAACCAATGTGCCAGACATTTCTTGTGGCATGGCACCCCCCCCCCCCCAGAAGCCCCCAAATTATCAGTCTAAATTTCTGAGATGGGGCATCCTCCCCAGAAGCCCTTGCAAAGGGGAAAAATTAGTAATAGAAAGAACAGACACCTATTGTGACAACTTGTTCACAATTATACTCCATCGATGAGAATATCAATTGCCATGAATTTTCAATTCTGTGATACACAGCAAATTATGTAAAATACATATTTGTTATACATTGATAGAAACACTACTCAGAACTGAATAAACTTATGAATCAGTAGAATTCGCAGAATATCAGACTTGGGATATTTGTAAACACCCTTGTCTTCGACTAAGTTGGAATATTTGTATCACATATGACACACAAAAAATGGAAACATTTATTCATAATTCATATACGATATACCAGTCTCTACAATGTACATGAATATGATAAATTGTCATTTTCCCTCATTTTAGTCTTCCAGTTCAGAATAATCTGAAGCTTTACTCCATGACACATCTTAAGATACAACTTCATCGTCCGTTTCATTTCCGTCTTCTTCATGTGATGCCTCATTAACATTTGCTTCACCCTCACTGAACATGATTTCTGGTGTAGATGTTCCAGTAAACCAATGCGGCAACAACAAGTTTTCTTTTACAACTCATCCATGATATGTAGGAGACAGGCCCTCAGCTGGAAATAGTGACGAGGCCAGTTTCCATAAAACACTGACGTATAGCGGGTTCTCAATCAATCAATCATTGGGATCATACGCCGGGGGCCGCGTCGCCTCGCCCACCCTACGATGCCATTCCCAGGGATCACCAGGCGCGAGTCCCCATGCAGGCTCCCTTCCCATACCAAGCAGCTCCCGACAGGAAGCATCAACTTGCCCCAGCCACGAGCCTTGTGGGCGCCCCGTTGGCCTCCTCCATGCCGGATTGTCTCTTACATATACAACCCGATGGGAAGGATCGGTTTCAGGGAAGCGTGCCACATGCCCATATTGCAGAAGTTGGCACTGACGGACTATGCAGGTAATAGGCCTTGATTCAATCACACGGTGCAATCGCTGGTTTGACATGTAATCATCCCAGCAATACCCCATGATTCTTCGAAGACACTTATTACCAAAGGCATCGATTCACCTCTTCAAGTCGCTATTTAGTGTCCATGTCTCACAACCATAGAGTAAGACAGGGATCACAAGCGACTTGAAGATCCGGATCTTTGTCCTCCTGCACAGGTACCGACAACGCCAAATACTCCTGCTCAGCGAGTCCATAACACCGTGGGCTATGCCAATCCGTCGTAAGACTTCTTGACATGACCCGCCGTCATTATGGACTGCGCTACCAAGGTATGTAAGACTTTCCAAGATCTCAATGTCCTCACCGCACGCATGAACAGACTGTACTGTTTCATCTAGGAAGCCTCCAAACACCTGGACATTGGTCTTGAGCCAGGAGACCTCAAGTCCCAAAGGCTTTGCCTTCTCGTTTAGCGCCTCAAGAGCCATCACTAGGACCTCCAACGACTCAGCAAAGATTACTGCATCATCGGCAAAACAAGATCAGTCAGTGATCTTGGTGTTGCCGAGGGATGCTCCACAATCAGTTTGATCTACAACTTTTCCCAATACCCAGTCCAAACAAGTGTTGAACAGTGATGGGGCAAGGACGCAGCCTTGCCTCACTCCTGTATTCACAGGAAAGAAGCTGGATACACCTGCCCCACACTTCACAGCACTCTCAGTCCCAAAGTGCAGACCAGTCATCAAAACAATAGTCCTTGCAGGAATCCTGCTAAGTCGCAGAAGATCCCAGAGTGACTCACGATGCACTGAGTCAAACGTTTTCTTGAGATCAACATAGGCTGCAAGCATCCCCTGGACACGTGGATTTCGGGTTTTGAGAACGTGCATTTCAAGGGTTCGTCTTGAAGGTGGCAGCAAAGCACAGTCAACCTTCTTTACATTAGCCAAAGAAGTTTCCTGCAAAATACAATAGCATTATGTGTAAATAACTCATACAATGGGAATTCACTATTCTCGGACTAAGCTAAGAAATATATGCTAAGCATATTGAAACAACATGTAAAAAGTAAGCAATAAGCATTTGAATTAGTACACATAACTTACTGATGATCCCATTCATCTTCCTCAGCTTCAGGTAACGGGCTTCATTGACATCTGCCGTTTTGTTCTATGCATACATATGACAGACAAACTCCGACACAGTATCGAGGTCGATGTTCCTGTGTCACAATGGAGACACACAGATGCGTCACCCAAACAGAGGAACAAATTCAGGAATATACCAGTGTCATCTTCTTCGATTATTTTTAGCGGCTTCACCTTGCCTGTCCTGAAATTATATTTAGAAAGAATTCATTCATTGTTAAGGATTCATTTTTTTTTTCTATAAATTTATTCATCACCAAGCATACACAATTCCTAGCAGACCAGTTTGGCAACGCAACACCTTTTGACTCCTCGGGTTTTGTTCAATCCGCAACCTATTGTCATCAGTACTGTGGCACTCCCTATTTTAGCATTGAAGGAACACTCTTTCGTACAACTCTATTTTTTTTTTTTTTGCAGCTGTGGATTACCTTCAGGCTAACAAGGGGTTTGACGTACACATGAACATGGATTCATGCCTAATCTGTCAACCGAAACTCTTACTGTCTATTAGTTAAGGATGACTTGTCTTAAATATATAATAGTAACCATGACTTCATAAGATCTTAGTCGCCGTTCATCAGTTATGTATTAAATATAACTCAACCCGTCTGTATTAGGAATGACTCTATTCCAAACCGGAGATACAGTTTATAATTTTGCAGGGCTACTTGCTTCGGCCATTTTGCTTATTCACTGTATGCCGATGGTATACAAATTTACACTCTAGTAGTGCAACTGCAACGTCTGTTGTATGGAATAATCGAAATGTTCTTTTAGTTTCAGTGGCTACAACGCCGACAGTGATGATGATGATGATGCCACATTAATGATTGTCAGGGCAAGGATGATGAAAGATAACTGCGATGCCATGTCCTTAGTTTACATCGTAAAAGTTGCCAGTGTGACGATGGTAGCTGATGACTACGACGGATGCAGACCTGCAGTGGATGACAGCAGTGGTGCGGCAGTACATCGATCGGCGGTAGCTGATGAGAACGACGGAAACAGACGGTGGCTTGCAGAATGGTGGAAGCGGTGGCTGACAGTAGTGGTAAAACTGACAAAGACATCTCACCAGGGGGATAAGTTATATCCCTGCACGTCGGCGGTCTCCGGCAAGGACATTGTATCAGGGGGAGGATGCATATCTCTGCACGTCGACGGTCTCCAGCTGATCCGAAGAGCTATTTACTGTATGGACTCTATTCAACTGGACTATTAGCGAACGCCTAGGACTTACAGATATAACCATCTAACGTACCTTCGTGAAAAATGCAACTTATTGTTTACATATCTATATTTGTACGTCTATACGCAACTACTATGATCGTAATTAGTGATTGGAACATATACATATCAGCTACGTAAGATTCAAACCTTGATATTTCGAGTTCCTCATTCTGCTTGTGAGTGATGCTTCATTGAGCACGTGTGTTCAACAGGGGGAGTGTCATCGCATACATAATTCACTAGGAAATGTGTGAGATAGAAAGCGAATAGGGAAGAGACATAGGGTTGAGGAATGTAGTGTGAATATGAGTGAGAAGATGCTTAAATGCTGACCTATGTGGGATTCACTAGTCTTATCACGGGATCATGACAACACACTACAACAACTCTTGCTGACTAATAAACTGGCCAGCGGGTGACTCCCCTGCAAGAGGGAGAGGAAGCCTTGCAGCCACGGAGGAAACATCTACGATGTTCCGTCGATGCGGCCACACAGAATACTCATATTATATATACGTGTGTGTGTATATATATATATATATATATATATATCTAGACCTGTAATTTCCATGAACATCTGACAGACCCGTGATACGAAAGTAGTATATCGCTATGATGTGTTGAAATTGAAATGTAATTCTTGTGTGGAAATTATCCACCAACCACCCTCTCAATAATTGGCATGGTGGTGTTTTGTCTCCCCCCCTTGTGAGGGAGGTATTGTCCGCTCATCAAAGGGGGTGCGTAGGGATATATATTTATTATATATATATATATATATATATATATATTTTATATATATATATATATATATATTATATAATATATATTATATATATTAGTTATAATGGTAATGGGTTTTAATTAAGGTAATTTAAGTAAATGATAAGTACTGGGATAGGATAATTGAACAGTCCCATTAGTATTAAGCATTTGCACCTTATAAAATTAGCTCCTTAATTGGAGAGACTGGCTATTGGTCGTCGTCATAATATTGCTCCTATCCTGCGTGTAAGCCGTGTATACCTGGCAAGGTATTAGTAGCTGTGCCTGTCGCCACCGACGATTTGACACGTAGGTAGGCACTAGGTGGCCGATGCCCGCCGCCCACCGGGAAGTCAATTCACTCCAGACCCTCCCGTTATTAACACCTTTCACTGTGCTTTTCTGATTATGATGAGAAGAATTTGTACATACGTTAATTTTGTACATATAAGTGTTAAATCAAAGGACGTGTTAAATACGACACACTGATTATACCGTCGCGTCGTGGATAACTTGGTGTGAAAACCGCCTGACGCCCATAACAAAACACTCCGCCTCCGCCCTTTACCTGCGGCCTTGATCACGCTGACCACTTCGAATAACAAGACATTTCAGTATTGATAAGCCTACAACCAATTCAACCCTACTATCCACCGATAAGTATCCTAGTTAGTTGACTAGTTGGGGTATTGTGTCGGGATGAGATAGACAATGGGTTTCTATAGGTAAGATCTCAAATTATAAATATGTTTTTGTGACATAAATTTCCACAAAATGGTGCCCCGAGTGAGGAATATTGGATGTTTATATAATTCAAAGTGGTAAGTGTGAGGCGTAATTATGAGCCTATCACACCAGGTGGTTGAAGGAGTGGAGGTGAGGTGTTTCGCGGCGTCAGGAACGAGCCAACAACCGGGTGATTATCATACGCCAGTCAGAATATATTGCCTGTAGTTACGTAGTTAGTTGTGGTGGTTGAAATTATATACGCCTGGTTATGCGCCTTGACAGGCCAAATCAACGGCTCTTCCACCACTTGATATAATAATTAATTATCAACTAACAATTATTTTAATTACGTAATCTTTCATTTAATATTTTATTTGAGTTAGTTATTAACTCAATAATCAATAATAATCATGGCGAAATTAGCTAAGCATTCATTATCGCCTAAATTAGCAATGCTCACACGAATATATAATAAGTGTGAGGACGCAATTAAGTCAATACCTATTGATTATATTAATTTATAGACAGATCTACCATTGTTAAATGAGAAATGGGATAAATATGAAAAGGTTTACTACCAATATGAAGTCCAATTAAGACAAGCTGGGGATAAAGAAATGATTCACCAATGTGTGATCAATTATGAACAACAGTGTTAAAGATATCTCGATAAAGTAATTGAATATGAGGGATTACTGGAATGTGCTCATATTCCATCTACAGCTAAAGCTTCTTTAACCCAAATTTTGCAAGGTATTGAGCAGGAACCCCCCCACAGGGAGATCAAGATTGTTACACCTAAGGGTAATCAGCTATATCAGCCACCCTTAGAGTTTAAAGATCCCTCGTTAGTGGGTATTTATCCTGCACCTGTTAAAGTTACGCAAATCAAACAGCCTGTAATTAAGATTCAAACTTCTCAGCCTAACAGTAAACCACTAAGACCTACTCAAATCAAAGATACAATCCCTAAATCCAGGACTACTTCTAGTGAAGTATGAATTGTGTCTTATGTGAGGGGGAACATCCATCCTCCACATGTAATATCTTTTCTGATTGTTACACGAGAGTTGAAAGGTTAATGAGCCTTGGTAATTGCCTAACCTGTCTCCGTGATAAACATGCTTCAAATGCATGCCCTATAAACTTAAGAACTTGTAGGAAATGTAAACACTCTAATCATAACATCGCTCTTTGTCCTAACATTGATATTAACTCAGACCCTACAGTAGTTTAAAATGGCAGTCACTAATAAGAGTAGTTCAGCAGCTGTTCCTACTGCAGAATTGAAGGTGAGCCACAATGCTAATTCAGTCATTGTAAAGACAATGTTTGACAGTGGTGCACAACGATCCTTCATAAGTAGGGAGATAGTTGAATTGTTACAACTACCCATAATCAATAAAGTGAACTTATCAGGTCCATATCAGGTTTTCTTGCCAATAAAGAGGCTCAAACCTTTGACATAGTTCAACCCCTAGTCCAATTAGGAAAATAGAAATGTAGGGTAGCTGCTGTAGTTAATAATATTGGTATTAGTTTAACTGTTAATGGACTAAAAGACACAGCTGAAATGCTAAGGGATAATGGTGTTAAACTAGTTAGTAATACCTTCGAGGACGTTGATGGTCCTTTCCAATTAATAATAGGCGCTAATTATTTTGGGCGTTACCTAAGGAAGGTCATCAAAATACATAACGTCTCTATGTTCACCAGTGGTGGTGGTAAGGTAATAATGGGACCCATCCCACATACTCACCAAGCCGAACAAGAGGAGAGTATTCCTAGTCATGCACAACCCCTATTAATTACCAGAATCGGAACTACTTTCTTGCCCACACTAATTAGTGAGGTATTAGAGGGAAGTAATATTCCAGTTCATAATGAATATATTGCCACTAATGAAAATCCTAATAATAATGATTCGCGAGGAAATACTACCCTCAAATTAAACACAGGATTATGGTTTAAAGTCCCTACCTGACTGAAAGAGTGTAATATTATGCCTAAACAAGTTTCCACTCAGCCAGACATATCTGTAGATATAATAAGGGAACCTGAATTGATCCCAGATCCTGTGATAGACATCAAAAGGTTTTCCTTATTGAGCAAACTGATTGAGACTATAAATTTAGTCTTCAAATCCATTAAAAGGGATAGCTCTGACTCCTTGAAGTTTTGGGTCAGAACAATACAAAAGCAGGTATTTCCTGAGGAATATCAGCTCTTGGCCTCAGCCAGCCCCCATAGGAACAAATTGACCAAATTATTAGGTCTGTACCTAGATCATGAGGGTTTAAAGGTGTCGAAGACGAAATTTGAAAGCTGATCTTCCAAATACCACCTGCCATCCCATACTAATTCCCACACGCCATCATCTTACTAAATTGTTGGTGGAAGAATATCATAGGAACTCATTACATGGCGGAATGGCTACAATATTAGCCGATATCAGGTGTCAATTTTGGATACAACATGGTAGACAGGCAGTCAAATATTACCTCAAATCCTACATTAATTATAATAGATCAGGAGGTAGTCGCCTATCAAGGTCCCTCGCTTCTAAAACCCGAACTTCCCGCTGATAAAGAGCTCCTAAAACCATTTGAGGTCAATGGTGATGAATATACTGGGGATATTATAATTTCCGGAGATAACTTTCCCCCAATCAAGTATATGTCTGCAGATTCACTTGTACCTCTATCAGGGCTATAAATTTCAAAATAGTCAAAGACCAAAGTGTTGAAACCTCTATTCAAATGTTCCGGCGCTATGTGGCCTGGGGTGATGTCACTTGAAGCGGAACTTCAGTTTTCGCCGGCCCCCAGTTGTGGAAATTATCCACCAACCACCCTCTTAATAATTGGTTCAGTTGGTCTCTATAAAACACAATACCCCAACTAGTCAACTAACTAGGATACTTATCGGTGGATAGTAGGGTTGAATTGGTTGTAAGTTTATCAATACTGCAATGTCTTGTTATTCGAAGTGGTCAGCGTGATCGAGGCCGCAGTGGTGAAGGACAGAGGCGGAGGCGTTATTTGTTATGGGCGTCAAGTGGTTCATCAAACCATCACAACGCGGCGATTATAATCACTGATACGTCAGGGAAGCTATTCAGGCTTATTAGACGCGGCACTGATATTCGCTATGTCGATAAGTCACGTCCTATTGTTTTTAACACTTATACGTACAAAATGAACGTATGTACAGTTCTTCTCGTTATAATCAGAGAAGCACAGTGAAAGGTGTTATTAACGGGAGGGTCTGGAGTGAACTGATTAGGTACCAATACCTACATACGTGGGTGTCGTATTCTCAGTGGGCGGCGATGCACCGCTACCAATACCTTGCCACGTATCCACGCAAGATAGCAATAATATTATGACGACGACCAATAGCCAGTCGCTCCAATCAAGGGGCTAATTATATAAGGTGCAAATGCTTAATACTAATGGGAATGTTCAATTATCCTATCCCAGTACTTATCATTTACTTAAATTACCTTAATTAATACCCATTACCATTATAAGTATATATATATACATCCCTACGCACCCCTTATGATGAGCGGACAATACCTCCCTCACAAGGGGGGGCGAACAAAACCACCACTCTACTAATTATTGAGAGGGTGGTTGGTGGATAATTTCCACAATTATTTTGTATCGAGGCGTCAAGTGGTTATCACACCAACAGACGCGGAGGTATAATCAGTGTGTCGTATTTAACACGTCCTTTGAATTATACCTCCGCGTCTGTTGGTGTGATAACCACTTGACGCCTCGATACAAAATAATTGTGGAAATTATCCACCAACCACCCTCTCAATAATTGAAGGAAAATTGAACATTCCCATTAGTATTAAGCATGTGCACCTTATATAATTACCACCTTGATTGGAGCGACTGGATATTGGTCGTCGTCATAATATTGCTCCTATCCTGCGTGGATACGTGGCAAAGTATTGGTAGCGGTGCATCGCCGCCCACCGACAATACTCATATATATATATATATATATATATATATATATAATATATATATATATATATATATATATATATATATATATATATATATATATATATATATAAAATATATATATATATATATATATATATATATATATATATAATATATATATAATATATATATATATATAATAATATATATAAAATATATATATATAATATATATATATATATATATATATATATATATATATATATTATATATATATATATTTTATATATATATATACCTGTAATTTCCATGAACATCTGACAGACCCGTGATACGTAAGTAGTATAAACGCTATGATGTGTTGAAATTGAAATGTAATTCTTGTCCATGTCATGCGATGCATTGGAGTAACCATTACGGACGGCATGGATCAATTTTTAACTCTGTGAGTAAAAAATTTGCACATGTGTTATAGATGATAAGTTCATATGAGTTCATATATTCTTTGATGTTAGATTTTGACGGAAAATTAAACAAAAATCCAACGCAGCGGGTCTTCTTAACCCGAGAATTTTTGTTTGTGTTCGAAGTAGGGGGTTCACCGAGAAGGCAGCATCGCTCGGGGATCGAATCCGGGACCTTCCACTTACCTGGCAGACATGCTACCGTTATACACCACGGTCGCCTCCCGGTGACAACCCACACAGTTTGTTTGTTTGTTTACATCACAAAGGACTGGCCAAGAGCACAACAGAAAGACTTAACACAAAGCCCGCTTAGTTGTCAGTCCCTATAGAGTGCAGCAAGTGCCTGACTGAAGCTTATAAAAAAAAGATGTCTCTCTCTCTTTATAATATTATAATATATATATATATATATATATATATATATTATAATATATATATATATATATATATATAATATATTATAATATATATATATATATATATACATGCATATATAATATCTGTCATAGTAACTACTACTTAGGCTTGCTCAGGCTAGTGTAATGTCCATTATGATCGCTTTTCTGGTTTTGATACAGCCCTGATGGCATGGATGGTGTTAGGTTTGGTTTGCTCTCGCTGCACCACAACTGCGTCACTCCTCTCGTGAGGTTTCGGGGCGTAGCCCTGAAGCCTTTTCCGAGTGGTGGGTCTGGCTTTGTTCCCAGCGGAGTGTGAGCACTGCTGCAGACGTGACCTGATAGTCCGAGTCCCACGAGGGGCAAAGGAATAGCGGAAACAGGAGGAGGAGGAGGAAGGGAAGTAACACAAAGGAACATAACTAAATAATAACAGCAGCAAAACTGATGGTGCTAACAAAGATCTTCGTGGTAAACTAAACCATATACTGTAAAAGTGAGAGACCAGGATAATGAATGAGAAGACTCCTCCCCAACCTCTAATATAGAATCCCTTTATCCGAGGTTGTCAGAATTGAAAGAAAATCTGCGCAATAATAAAAACTGCATTGATTCTATTTCACTGGAAAGATATAACGTAATAGGAATACTACTATTGACTATTTTACCTAAGCCAAACAAATAGTGTAATATCAACAGCAATATTCCCCAATAAACTTTATTTTTTTCGATATATTCGGATATTCTATAGCAGTAATTGGTAATATGACAGTTCCGAATTAATATCGAAACAACTGGTTATTATGCTTGTAGTAATGGACATAATGTGTTCAATACTAGAGAATAGAATATTCAAGACGGTTACGACCCGATTGTAGATAAGATAAGATAAGATTTTCATCCTATCTAGACACTTTGCAAGTACCAACTACAAGGTTATTGACTATACAAAGCGCCGCCACGTCAGCACGAACTAGGCGGACTCGAACCGCTGACCGAATGCGCAGGGACGCAACCCGATTGAAGAAGAGGTGCATGGCTTCGTTTGATGAAAATATTTCACCAACTATCTTAATTAAAACTGTGACATATTTGAGCTATATTGATCAATTTACTATAAATAAATCTTCTGCGCAGACATCGTCAAAACATAAAAGAAATTTGAGCACTTTTATCCAATCACATGAATACATTGAATTTTCAACATATTTCTTGGCAGGTCATTTTTAAGTAAAGGAAGTTAAGGAGTAAAACAAAGTAAAGGAGCAGGAAGGCAAGTGGAGGTAAGAACAAAAATAAAGGAAAATAAATAAATGACTGAAGAGACTGAGGGGAAAATAGGGATTAATGAAGAAAAAGAGCCATTGGGACAGACAAAGAAATGGAAACATAAGAAAAAAAGGGAAATGTAGGAAGACAAGTGATTCAATTTGAAAAAAAACCTGAGAGAGAGAGAGAGAGAGAGAGAGAGAGAGAGAGAGAGAGAGAGAGAGAGAGAGAGAGAGAGAGAGAGAGAGAGAGGAGAGGGGAGAGAGGAGAGAGAGAGAGAGAGAGAGAGAGAGAGATTTTTTCATATAAAGTCAGCCAGATGATGCTGGTGGTGGTGCTCCTCCGGGTTTTAATGTCAACTCCCCCATCCTTACGCTGTATCTCTCTCTTCTCACTCCTGAATCTTAATAATCCACCTTAAAACCTCCCCCTCCCCTTCCTCGCTATTGCCCTTGCCTCCATTACTCCATCAACCTACCCCTTTTTCGCCAAGTAAACGAAGGCGAGACAGAAACAGGAAGCCTGGGACGCTTGATTTGTCCCTCCCAATAACCCTTAATTATGGCGGAAAATTGACATTGATTTTGGGATTTGAGATTTTTTCTGCTCTTATGCGTGTAGAGATTTTCCAGCCAACACACACACACACACACTCTCTCTCTCTCCTCTCTCTCTCTCTCTCCTCTCTCTCTCTTTTCTCTCTCTCTCTCCTCTTCCTTCTCTCTCTCTCTCTCCTCTCTCTCTCTCTCTCTCTCTCTCTCTCTCTCTCTCTCTCTCGTCCTCTCAATCGCCCGAGGGAAAATAGTAGAGCAATTAAGTGTAAAGTCATTAGAATCGTAACTTTGGAACCTGATCGTTGTGCCGCACGATGAAGTTTTAAGGAACGAGTTTGGACAATTAGCAGGCGTGCACGGCGAGCACACGCTAATGCCAAATCGCTGACACAAGGGTTGACTACGATGAGGGTTGTGTTGCCTTGGTGCGGTGTTAATTGCGGCAAGAGTGGTGTTGCCTTGCTGTGTTATTATGCATGTTGGTGTTCCTTGTTTTGCACCGTGGTCTTCTCCTATCTGTTGTAATATCCCAAAATAGTGTCAAATGGATGAAACATTGGAGTAGAGGGCAATGAAGGACGATGGGAGTTTACGAGGTGAAAGGAGGTGTGGGTGTATGCCA
Source organism: Chionoecetes opilio (assembly GCA_016584305.1). Classification (NCBI taxonomy): domain Eukaryota; kingdom Metazoa; phylum Arthropoda; class Malacostraca; order Decapoda; family Majidae; genus Chionoecetes; species Chionoecetes opilio. Next base: position 169,680 of record JACEEZ010002746.1, read on the forward strand.
GGCCATAGTTGTCCGGCTAGCATCGAACTGTGTGTGTGTGTCTGTGTGTGTATTCATCTATTGGAATTTTACAGGGCCTGCTTGAGCTACACTCGTATGGCCCCGTCTCCATAGCTACATTTTTGTATTTGCTTCATTAGTGCTTAGTGTTTGCTGTAGCCACGATATTACGGCGCTGGATAGATATTATATGTATGTGAATAATCTTAGTATCTAACAAACAGCAGGATGTTTGTGTGTATCTCTGTCTGTATCGGCGCCGGTCTCTCCGAGGCAAGGTACACCTTTTGACGACATTATGCTGAAGAAGTAACCACGCCATGTCATATAATGATGACGTGGATAGCCAGCCTGGTGTTTGGAAGCAAGACGTAAGAACATAAGAAAATAAAGAATTTACAAGAGACCGTGAGACCTACACGAGGTAGTTCCTGGTACTTAACTCTACCTATATCCACCTCTCACACCCATCCATGAATTTATCCAGACTCCTTTTAAAGACCCCAAAAGACTGCATTGACCACCTGACGACTTAGTCCATTCTTATCATTCACCACCCTATTTGTGAACCAGTTTCTCCCAATTTCCTTTTTAAATCTACGCTTTTCCAGCTTGAATCCGTTACTTCTGTTCTCCCTGTTTATAGCCGTAAGAACTGTTCCTACATCGCCCATATTATATCCCTTTATCCACTTAAAAACTCTATCAGATCGCCCCTTTTCTCTAACGCCTCTCGAGTGAGTGTAAATTTATAGTTTCAATCTCTTCTCATAACTAAAGTTACGCATCCCATGAATCATTTTGGTCATCCTTCTCGGCACTGATTCTAACAAAGCAATATCCATCCTGTAATACGAAGACCAAAACTGAACCGCATAGTCTAGGTGAGGTCTGACTAGAGCCAAATAAGCTTTAGAATAACCTCAGCACTTCTACTTTTAACACTCCTGGTTATAAATCCTAACACCCTGTTGGCTCGATTTCTAGCCTCAATACAATGATTCCAGGACGGAGGTCGAGTTACCCGCACTACAGATCGTTCCACCTTCTGATCTTTCAGCGCATACATTTGTATGGAATTGTACTATTACCAGGATTTTTCCTTTACCAACATTCATTACGCTACAACTCTCAATATTAAATCCTTCTGCCATCTCTTCTACAGTTCATTTAGATTTATAGAAGTCTCCTTGCAAAATATTTACATCAGACGGATTAATAATCATTAACTAACCTTAGAATCACGGCAGCTGCGAATCAATACCATCCGAATATCCACAGTCGTGTTGCAGTAACTCAAAAATAGTAATGAGGACCCAAAACAGACCTTGTAGCAAACCAACATCAGTTAACTGCCCCAGTCAGATTTAGAACATTAATACTCCTTTGTGGCCTCTTAATAGCAAGCTTAACCAAACGAAGAACCTTCCCATCTATCATGGAGCCTTAACATATTTAAGAGTCTACCGTGTGGCAACCTCTCTAATGCCTACTGAAGTCAGGACTACATATCAATCCTCATCAATCTGCTGTTTCATTAAACTTTCCATAGAAAACACCCTACTTTAGTGAGAATGATACCTTTCGGTGAACCCAGTGTGAATCACTGACCAAACCTATTTTGTCAAGAGCGCCGCTAAAGTTGCAAACGATTCACAATATCACCGTACCACTGACGCAGACTAACGGTCGCTAATTGACTGTAATACTATCCCTTTCTGAATCTGGAAACTTACATTCCCTTCCGTCCACATTAACGACACTTCCCCTATATCACCATGCTTTCCACAACTATCATAACGCTCAACTAACACCTCTATTTTAAGAGTTCCAAACAGTCTGCCTTGCGGCCAGGACAGGGTGGCGGGGGGGCCAAGCTGATACAGACTAGTGAGGGCGGCCGTGTGCATTAGTAACATGCGGATGTGGGTTGATTAATGCATTACTCTGGATCAGGATCTGGGGTGGGCCAGGCAGCCCCAGGCCCCCTGACTAGTGACCCAAGGCAGGAAACAAGGCGTACCTATTCACCACACACACACACACACCACACACGCAGACATCACACACACACACACACAACACACACACACACACACACAAACAAACACACACACACACACACACAAGCACACACAACACCACACCACCACACCCACACACACACACACACACACACACACACACACATACACATTAGTTATTATGATTCTCTCTCTCTCTCTCTATTTTCTCCTACTTCTCTCTCTCTCTCTCGCTCTCTCTCCTCTCTCTCTCTCTCTTCTCTCTCCTCTCTCTTCTCTTCTCTTCTCTCTCTCTCTCTCTCTCTCTCTCTCTCTCTCTCTTCTCTCTCTCTTCTCGCCACGATAGTTGGAAATGAACTGCAAATATATGGAAACCACAATGTTAGCGGTCTCATAGTATTTTATAACTTTTGAGATTCTGTTACTTGAATTTACGGCTATCTTATATAGTAGATTATATATATATATAATATATATATATAATAGAGATAGCGATATATATATATATATATAATAATATAATAGGTATATATTATATAATATATATATATATATTTATTATTATATAATATACATATATCTATAATAATATATAACTACCTATTATATATATATATATAATCATATATATATGTATATATATATATATATATAGTATATATATATAACAATATAGTAGTAGTTAGATACATTAATAGATATGAATATGTAGTATATATATTATATATATATATATAATATATTTATATAGGGTAATATTATACTATATACTATATATATATATATATATATATATTATATAGAGATAGATCTATATATATATATATAATATTATATGATATATACATGATAATATATATAATATTGTATATATATATATAATATATATATAATGTATATAATATATATATATATATATCAAATATATAATATATAATATATATCTTATATTATATATATATATATATATATATATATAGAATGTAATATATATATATAAAACCACCCTTCGACCCACTTCATAATGTACCTTTTCATCCTAGGGAATCCTATTTCACTAGCTAAGTCAAGAAGGCGATGGTCCATGCTTGTGGATTGGGTGAGTGAGTCCCATGGTTGAAGCCCGCTGAGGACACTCGTCTCGTATCAGGGGGCTATTAGTGTGCATAACCTTACCTTCAACCTCCATCCTCCTCCTCCTCTCCGCCTCCTCCTCCCCTCTCTCCTCTACTCCTCTCCTCCTCCCTCCTCCTCCTCGCCTCCTCCTCCTTCTATTCTTCTTTGTATTCCTTGGTAAGTCCATCTCCCACCTCTTCTAGTTTTCCTTGGTCCGTTCATTTTCCAAATCCCTGTCTCACTTCCTCCTTCATGTCTCGGTATTCGATTCCTCCACACTTCCTCTGCTCTGCTCTCCTCCCCTCCTTCCTCCTCCTTCGTCCTTCTCTTCGGTGGGTGGGAAGGAGCTTTCAACTTTTACGTTATTCATGACCTCAACAACGTAGAACCTATAGTGGTAAGAAAGTAGCACACAGACAGCCTCGTTGGCCCAGTAGGGCTGTTGCTGTGTTATCCTTTTGTATTCCTTGGTATTCCTCCTCTAACTCCCCCCCCCCCCCCCACACAGTTCCGTACGGGCGGGGCGGTTGGACCCTCGAGCGGAGGCAAGCGTGAGGGACCTAGACTGGAGCGTTGGATCCGTGAGTGCCAAGCGACGCCTTCCTGAGGGAGGACCCACTAACGGGCAGGAAAATTCCTGCTGCCGGCCAAACAAATACCCTGGCTGAGGACGTCCTTGAGGACCTCTACCACCAGTTCCAGGACCAGGCTTAAACAGCTCATGGACAGGTTTTCAAAGCCTGTGGATTAAGGTGTGTGTGTGTGGGGGGGGGTTATGTTCATTTTTTTTCATAAAAGTACATATATGTTAAACACATTCTCCCTCCTCATAAGTGCATTTCATTAATCTCTCGTTCACGTTGGAATGGACTCAGTCTGTGGGTAGGTAGTGCGGAGTCAATAGGGATCTTTGAAGGAGGCTAGACCGTGTTATGGATGGGATGAAAGGGGATGTAGGTTCGGTTAAGTAACAGGAACTCCACGTGTGGTCTCCAGCTCTTGTAGCTTCCTATGCACTATTTTTTAGTTAGTTATGGGACAGAGAGAGGGGAGTGAGAGAGAAGTTTAAAAAAAATGTCATTGGGAATTGGCGAAATAGGGACTTCTAATAATTGTAACTAAAAATGACTCAGATTTCGTGTTCAGCATGCCCGATAATGCTAGCAACTAATTTCAAGCAAATTAATTTTTCAAAAAAAATATTGCAAATTTGGCAAGGGGTACTACACCTTACAAAATTTGCAATATTTTTTTTAAATAGATTTGCTGGAAAATGCCTTGAAAATTAAGTTCTAGCAGTTTTCGAGCATGCTGAAAACAACGAGATCTCGAATCAGTTTCAGTTACCAATGATTAGAGATCCCTATTTCAGCCAATTTCAGCACTGATTTTTTTTAAATAGGAAATAGAGATTTAATCAGTTGTAACTGAAAATGACTCCAGATTCGTGTTCAGCATGCCCGATAACTGCTAGGCAACTAATTTCAAGCAAATCTATTTTACAAAAAACATTGCAAATTGGAATATTTTTGCAAGAATAGATTGCTGAAACTCGCTTGAAAATATTCATAGCAGTTTCGGCCCTGCTGAACACGAATCTGAGAGTAGTTTTAGTACAATGATTAGAAGTCCTATTGCAGCAAATTCCACATATGAAATGTTAAAACTATCCTTACTCCCACTCCTCTGCCCATAGAACATAAGAACATAGTAGCATACGGAAGCTACAAGAGGCTGGGAGACCTACACGTGGTAGTTCCTGTTACTTAACACTACCTACATCCACCTTTCATCCCCCATCATTAAACACATGTCTTAGCCTCCTATTTCAAAGCCTCCCTATTGACTCCGCACTAACTACCCGACGATGAGTCCATTCCAACGTGAACAGATAAGATTAATGAAGCACTTATAGAGGAAGGAGATGTGTGTGTAAACAGTATATGACATTTTATGAAAAAAAAAACCGAACATAAACCCCCCCCACACCACACACACGCTTATCCATAGGCTTGAAAACCTGGTCCAGAAGCCTTTAAGTGGGTCCGGGAATGGTGGAGAGGTCCTTCAACGGCGTCCTCAGCCAGGATTTCGTTGGCCGACAGCAGGATTCTGCCCGTGAGGGGTCCTCCTCCAGGAGGGTTTCTTGGCTCACGTGATCCAGGGAGCTCCAGGTTAGGGGTACCCACGCTAGCCCCCAGCTCCGAGGGTCCAGACCCTCCCGCCGTACTGGAACTGGGGGGGGGGGGGGGGGGGGGGAGTTAGAGGAGATAAAAGGAATACAAAAGGAATAACAGACAGCACAGCCTACAGGGAGCCAAACGAGGCTGTCGTGTGACTATTTTACCACTATTTTAGTTTTCCTTCTACGTGTTAGAGGTTCATAGAATAGTAAAGTGAAGGCTCCTCCCCACCCACCGAAGAGAAGGAAGAAGAGGAGGAGGAAGGAGGGGAGGAGGAGGAAGAGCAGGAGGAAGTAGGGGAGGAGATAGGAAGACAAGGAGACTAATGAAGGAAGAAGTGAGACAGGAGTGAAAATGAACGGACCAGGAAGAACAGAGAAAGAGGAGGAGGAGGAGGACTATACAAAGGAATACAAAGGAAGAATAGGAGGAGGAGGAGGAGGAGGAGGAGGAGGAGGAGGAGGAGGAGGAGGAGGAGGAGGAGGAGGAGGAGGAGGAGGAGGAGGAGGAGGGGAGGTTGAGGTAAGGTTATGCACACTAATAGCCCCCTGATACAAGACAGTGGTCCTCAGCGGGCTTCAAACCATGGACCACCAGCCCAATGGCAACAACAATCATGGACCATCGCCTTCTTGACTTAGCTAGGATGAAATAGGATGACCTAGGATGAAAAAGGGTACATTATAAAGGTAGGTCAAGGGTGGGTTTTATATATATATATATATATTATATATATATATATATATATATATAAAATTATATATATATATATATATATATATATGTATATATATATATATATATATAATTTTATATATATATATATATATATATATATACATATATATATATATAATATAAATATATATATATATATATATATATAATATATTATATATATATATATATATATATAATATATATATTATATATATATAGCCTGTACATATCAAGTAAACAGAATTCTCAAAAATATATAAAATAATATTAAGACAGCTAACATTTTGGTTTCATATATATTGCAGTTCATTTCCAAATATCGTGGAGAGAGAGAGAGAGAGAGAGAGAGAGAGAGAGAGAGAGAGAGAGGAGAGAGAGGGGAGAGAGAGAAGGAGAGAGAGAGAGAGAGAGAGAGGAGAAGGGAGAGGGGAGAGAGGAGAGAGAGGAGAGAGGGGAGAGAGAGAGAGAGAGAGAATCATAAAAAATAATGTGTATGTGTGGGTGTTGTGTGGTGTGTGTGTGTTGTGTGGTGGTGTGTTTTGTGTGGGTGTGTGGTGTGTGTGTGTGGTGTGGTGTGTGTGTGGTGGGTGTGTGTGTGTGTTGTGTGTGTGTGTTGCGTGTGTGTGGTGTGTGTGTGTGTGAATAGGGTTTAAACCATTTTTTTCCTGCCTTGGGGTCACTAGTCAGGGGGCTGGGTGCACTGGCACCCAGATTTAAGTCTGAGTAATTGGCAATGAAATAAAACCCTACCTCGCAATGGGTTTTAATGCCCGGCCAGCCTCACTAGGTCTGTTCAGCCTTGGGCCCCCCGCCACCCTGTCCTGGCCGCAAGGCAGAAGGATGAAGATTGAACTATTTAAAATAAGAGGGTTAGTGAGGGCTTAGGTGAAATATTTTTTAGGAAATCGAATTTGATATAGGGGAAGTGTCGTTAATGTGAAGGAAGGGAGAGTAGTTTCCATATTCAAGAA
>JACEEZ010002747.1:0-13402 GCA_016584305.1 Chionoecetes opilio
GGTTTTTGGGAAAACCCAGGCCCTATTGGAAAAAAAAAGGGAAGAACTTTTAAATTTTTTCGGGTTTTAATTTTAAAGAAAGTTTGTTTTTTTTCCCCAAAACCCCGAAAAGGGGGGTTCCCTTCTGGCTGGGCACTGGTCCCGGGGTTGCCGAGTTTGGGAACTTCAACCTGTACCTATATGTATTTTTTTTTTAATCTTAGAGATGAAAATTTGTGCATATATGAAGTTTACATGGACCTCATAGCAAACCAACTGTTTAAATATGTCAATCCTATAACTTTGGGTGATCTATGGTGTGGCATGTGCCTGTTACATTGTTTGTTTGTTTGTTTTAATTTGTAAAGGATTCACATATCCATAAAAACGAAGGTTAGGTTTAGGCAGGGGTGGATCTTGGGCAAAGTTTTGGGGGGGACCAAGTACCATAAAAGTTTTTGGGTCCAAGTTACTGGTATTATTATTTTTTGTTTTTGTTTTGTGGGGGAGGCCATGCTACCAGATACCAGTCTGCTCTAATGTAGTATACTATAAAATAATATGTATAGTTCAAACTACAAGATCACGAACACGAAAAGGTGGTTTTCAGAATACTGGAGTCATTTGTAAAAAAAAAATCATAATTATTCCAAATTAGACAAGCTACAAGAATGGATGAATACAGGAGGTCCCGAAGATATGACTGTTAGGTTCCACCTGGCATACTCGTAAAGCGAAATCTCGTATAACGAAACTCATAACTAATAGTAAAATATAGGTTTGGTTCCAGGCCCCCGTCAATTAAAAAAAGATACAAAAAAAGAAATGTTTTTCAAGCTAAAATGACTATAGCAAACACAAACAAACACACGCGTCTATATTACCCAACTGTACTACCTATTCTGTAAAAAAAAGCATTCTAAAAGAGAAAATGCCACAAAATACATAACTGCACATTAATTAAACAAAAAACATTCATAACAAGAAAAAAAGACGTTGTAATGTAGGGGACGCCGCGTGATACAAGAGAAGGTATGTAGGGGTCCCAAGGTTGGGGCCCCACACCTGCTAATTACCCCTAAAGGTTAGGCTGTGCCATATGCTTAATTACCCTTCAGGTCACGCCTTGCTAGGGGTGACCTGACTGCGGTCCCAAGGTTGGGGCCCCACATCTGCTAATTACCCCTAAATGTCAGGCCGCGCCATATGCTTAATTACCCTTCAGGTCACGGCTTGCTAGGGGTGCCTCACTGGGGTCAACCAAATCCCCTTTGTCCAGCCCGGGAAGTAGTAGGCATGCATTTTGAACTTGATAATTTTACTCACCCCAGTTTGAATGTCGTATCATTGGATTTTCGATCTCGTATATTGAAAATAGACCCTAATTTACACATCTCGTATCATCGGATTCTCGTATACCGAATGCTCGTATAACGAGACCTCCCTGTATACCGTATTTGCCGGCGCAAAGACGCATTTTTTTTTCCCTAAAAAAGGAAATGCAAAGTTCACCCTGCGTCTAATGCGGCCATATTAGCGCATGAGAGGTCGGGCAGAGAATGCAGAACAGCCGGGGGTATATTACCAAAGGGGTCTGGAGTTATCTATGTTGAGCAGTAGTTCACTGAGCACAAATTTGTAGCTGTGTTATCAACAGTATGCATAATACTAAGAAAAGGTTGGAGTTTAAGAGGAAAATAAGAACCGGGGCAAAAGGGATAGCGATTGTTGCTGCCAAAATGGCCGTGTCAGATGTAAACATCATCCACCCCCCGCTGCTGCTCTCCATTGTAAAACGTTTGAAAAAACGTCTCGGCGACGCCCTCCGCGCACCCACCATGGGTCATTACCGCTCAGAACTCCTCCCCGCACCCATGGAAAAGACAAACATCCCACATATTAGATTTCGCCTTAAACCCACATTCGACTCGGGCCAAAACAAGTTGACACAACAGTTGAAATGAGATGATAGAAGGGAGGCAGAAAATAGTGTTGGAATTTTTCCGCTGGAATGATATTGTTGATAAAGGAATAGTGAAACAAAGGGCATTTTAGAGTTTTATTTGAAGGAGTGTGAGCGGGTGAGAGGGAGGTGTAGTATCTTGGGGAGTCTGTCTATACACACAAGGTGAAGAAAGGGCGTCGTGGCTTTGTAGTTTATTTGACAGCGAGTCTTTGTACACGTGGGGACAAGAGGTGCGCGGTGTGTGTGTCTCTGTGTGTCCTTTGGCTGCTTAAAATTACCTGGCTGGTGTTGCGTTGTGTCAGTGAGGACAAGTCAGGTCAGCATCAGGTCACCCTCCGGCCTCTAATCCTGGTCCCCCAGATAGGGGGTGGCCTAAGCTGATGCGGGTGTGTGTGAAACGCGCCGCTACAGGGGTAAGCAAGGTGGGATAGGGACACGGGAGACAGCATAGCCTTTGTACCACCTCGACACCTCAATCCTCACCCCTGTACCTCTACGGATAAGGAAACTGTATGAAAGAGTGCTAGTAAAAAGGCTGCAATGGTACCTGTAGACGGGACAAAAGTCTTCCACACGGTACACTAAGACCAAGACCCCTCACGGCGCCACACCTTTCCGCCTCAAGGCCGAATCAGACTATACCATCATGGTGAAATTGTGACAGGGCACCGTCTCATCACATCCGTTAGAATTTCTTACATTCAAACAAATAGACTTGTTACACTAAACGGTGCGCCGCCGTCACGGCTCCAATACATCACTGTCCTGTCACGTAACGGTTTCTGGGAAGAATATTTTAACGTAATGAGACTGTGCCGTGTGAAAATTTGGGTCGTTTTCTCAAGGCTTGATGTACCCAAAACAAAGTCGTTTAGGTTCAGCTCCTCTTCTTCATCCGACAGAAGTGCTATTAAAGCAAAATTTTTTCAAGCATAGCCTCTGAGGCACCATGCCTGCTTAGAGGTAAGCAGGAACTGCCGAAATGACGGAACCGTGACGAATAGTGTGAATACAAAACAGGCTGACGGAAAGCTGCCGTGATTTCAGAGTGTGAACCAGCCTTCACCTGTACCTTCCTGAAGAAGACTAACAACCCTCGCGACTGTGATAGATTCATAGGTGTAAAACCAGTGCAAAAATCGTTGTTCCGAAAACGGTGCCCTTTAACAATTACAAAAATAACAAAAAGGTAGAGATGGTTTTCCTTAGTGTTATCTAAATATCTTCGTGAATTTTTGTTATTGGACAACCACCGATTTCGAGGCCGAAACTTAAGTCCACCTGAATAGTTTTGATGTGTTTTTTTATTAATCTGGCTCTCATTTTTTTGTCGGAAAACAATGTTTGTTTACATGTGTGTATGTGGGGGAGGCAACCTGCCCCTCCAGGTCCGCCCCCCAAACATTGCTACGCTTTACACTGCCATATTATTGGTAATTTTCGTTATTTCTCTATATCATCTGTTTACTAAACCAAACCTCCCTCTAACCTAACTAATCTGATTTAAAAACCCAACTTAACTTTCTGGGTGAAGTAACGGTAGATTTTCGGGACTACGTGTAATGCCATTATTATTCAATTGCGCCATGGGAAATGGGGCTCAAAATACTCATAATGAAGAAAGCTCACATGGTGTCGGTAAGAGTCCTAGGACTTTTGAAAAACCTACTACCAAAATAATACCAATATCTATACTGCAAATTTTCCACAAAGTCTAAACACATAGCAGAAAAGCAACAAAGGCATATACCTACAACATTAAATCTAAGCTATATGTCATAGGTACAAAATATTAGAATATCAATTCGTGGGGGCATCCTGCAATAATTATGATTTATTGACCGATTTTGGTTACACTGTCATTCTCTTTACATTTTAACTAGTATAATTTTTCATTCACATTCATTGCAGTGTGAATATTGTATTTAGGTACATGCTCATAATCATTTGCTTTCCCCTTCAAATCCTTTTTTTTTTTTTAAACTTGATAATTTTACGAGAATTTTTTTTTTCCCTCAAAAAAAAAAAAATATTTCTTCTCAAAACCTCTTTGTAAAATAGGGGTGCGTCTTAGCGCCGGCAAATACGGTACCTTTCATATGTGTGCTAAGAAATTTGGTTTTATAGCATTAAAGGGGAAAGACACAAAGTGTCACTGGCTGATACAGCACAATGATTCAATGACATGTTTTTCTGAAGACAAACAGGACTGAGTCAGAATGCAAAAATTAGATGAGCTCACCTTTATTAGTGTCTACTTCCACTGGGAGTACTTAGGAACAGAAAGGGGTAGCGAGGGCATGGAATCCCTACACTCCTACCATTACCTTACAAACATGACTCTGATGGAAGTGGTCAACTAGGACCTTCCCAGGTCACCTCTACTTTCACTGCCACACCAGGTCTTGACATGAGGTTGTGGCCATGTGATAACCACATCACCACAATCCAGCTGATTTATAGAAGCAATTTTAATATGGATACATTTTTCACCAATTATCTATTGGCGAAAGGCAAATCGCCTTTGACCAGAGTCAGAGTGCCTCACGTCAAAGCGGATATTTTTGTGTTGCCAATTTTGAATTTCAAACTTGATTGATGATTGATATTCTTTCCACAGTTGTGACAGAGAAGACAAACATCCTCCTAAGGTACCTTCATCAGCAGTGGGAAAAGAAGGTGATCTCATGGAGTTTTATAGGAAAGATCGTAATTCATGAAATCATCAGTACCTACATATTTTCATTTGTGCACTATGCATATTGAAGGGGTGGGGGGGGGGGTTTCACAAAAAAAAATTAATCGCCATTCATGTACTTTCCAGTGTCCCAAGAAAAAACGTGAAACGGGTTCCTGGCAGCAATGAGGAGGAGGCCCCCAGGAGCAAAAGGCCCCGCTTAGAACCCGGTCCCTCCACGGACTCCCCTAACCACTACCTTCACCCTCTTTATAGTTACTAATTTTTAGAATGATAGAATGGAGCCTCTGTTGTTGGATGAAGAAGACGCCAACAGCCAAGCTTGTCATAATCATTCCTGAAGTGGAAGTATGATATTTATATGTGAACCTCAAAGAAAACAGTGTAAGTATTTTACAAGGTAATAATGGACTTATGTTATATTAGTTTGGAGTAGACTTTTCAAGCGTGCTCGACAAAGGGGAGTAAGTGAGGTAGATAATGATCATAGTTTTGACCATTTTAGAACAGGAGTGTTATTTTCCTATATCAATAAACCAATGCAAAAATTTTAGTAATATATTTTTTCAAGAGCATCTGTGTCTTCCCTAGTTCTCAATTAGTATTGTATTTGTTTCTAGCAACTGCAAATGCATCAGCTTTTATGAAAAGCTATAGATATTCATGCAGTGAGCATTGAAATTTAATTACTTTTCAATGAGAAATACATACATACATGTATATAAAACCTATATCTTTCTCCCTGCAAATTCCTGACATGTGGAATAGATACATTTCAAACACGAGGCATTTGTAATACTTCAATAAGATTGAATGCAGTTATAGGAGACTTAGGAGGAACACTTTTTAGACATTTAAAGAATATCACTAAGGAGCCAGTTGGTGGGGAGGACAAACAAGAGGAATGATTGGCATGCAAGGTAGCAGTGTTGATACCATTGGGGAGAGTGAATGCTTAAGTAATAAGGAAACCCACTTACTCATGTTTTTAAATTGGATGATTAGCACAAAGAAATCAATGTAGTTATTATTTCAAATGGGTTAGACTTCACGTAGAAACAAAGCACAGTGATACCTACATTAATTCAGCACACTCAGGGTTGTATCTTTTGTCTGTATGAAAGAATTTGCTAAATTAGTCAAGTTTTTGGAAAGAAACCATGTAATGACTATTTGCTGAAAACTATGATATAAAATATATATATATATATATATATATATATATATATATATATATATATGTATATATATATATATAAATAATATATATATATAATATAATATATATATGTATATATATATATATATATATATATATATATATATATATATATATATATCTTTTTTGAAACTATCTTCTTAAACCACTTTTTCTTTCTTTGGTATATTGGTGTTGACAGTACATGTATAGCATAACACATAATCACAAGAATCTTTTCTTGTGAAAAGCATGAAGATACAACAAAGCTAATAAATTGCAAATTTGTAAAGCTTTCATCATTTCACATTATTTTCTACTAAACATTTACATGATACTTTAAATGATGATTTAATTATTTTTGAAAGAAAATAATTTCCAGTAACACCTAGTACAATATTTCCTTTACCTGGAGAGACATCCACTGTCTCCATAAGACAACAGCTGTAAGGCTGGTGTAGTGCTAGAAATACCTAGACGACCGCTTGCCAAGCAGAAATCTGTTTGGTCTAGGGGTACCACACCCGACTGGTGGTGCGATGTCTAAGCAGTGTGAGTTCGAGCCTCACCAAGGTCAATATATAATGTTGGGAGATAAGATTTATTTCCCGAATTGTGAGTGTTACCCTGTCAGTGCGTCTGTGAAAGGAATCTTCTGACGGGATTCATAAGGGATAATTGTGGGCCCAGGGCAGTGTATCGCTCTGTTGGTCTAACGTACAGAGCTCTTTTCCCCCTATGGAGCATTATATTAGTTCCCTGTCCCAGCCTTCCATGACCAGTGATAGGTCATATTCATGAGGGCTGCAGCTCCCCTTTCAGCATTCCCTTCAGAATAACATCACAACGATAGAAGAGAGAAGAGTGAAGTGTTCAAGTGGCCGTCGTGGCAGTTTCACGGGCGGTACACTGGGAATCATATAAAGCAACTGGGTTGGTCAACCAAACGCTCACTAGCCTACTCGCAAGACCCACCACAGTCGGAGGGGATAAAGTGTCAACCAAGGTAACCAATGGCAGTACGCTAAACAATCCATCCAGGGCCCGGGCATAAATTGTTTGTATGGACCAATGGCTGTCTTGAAAAACTCTCGCATAGGGATGCTGTGGGTAGCAGTCTAGTACAGTAAAGTCGTGAAGAAGAGCTGGGGGGACAGGGCCGGATTTAGGGTGGGGCCCCAAGGGGCCTGGGCTTCTCACCAGAAGATGGCCTCCCACCAAACGCGGGGCAACTTGACATTTGGACTCGTTACCAAACCAAATAAAAAAGTCAAATATCTTTCCCTCCACTGCCCCCCGGACCCCACACCCTCACACCATCTTCTGCTAAAAATTTATGCGTAAATGTACATGCTTTCCATTTGTATTTTCAAGGAACCCAAAAAGGCAAAATATCAATACACTCCAGCCCCATTTACCTGTTTTATTTCCTCACTTTTGTTACATATTCCAAATGTTTTTACATGATTATTAATTACATTAATTTCTGCAGAGTGAAATGTTTTTCATTTAGCAACATACTAATTTGATGCTTGTGAAGGAACCCCCACCAAAAGGGGCCCCAGGCCTCCCACATCCTAAATCCGGCACCGATTAGGGAGGTAACAGTATGGTAGGGAATGGTTTGGGAGAGGGTCTTACTACCACTGATTCCTCCCACACTGGTAATCATTCAATGAAACTGCTTTGCTTATAGTGAATACAGCCAATGAGAAACCTTTATTGAAGCCATTATCAGTCATTACTCCTTCCTCTATAATCCTAATAGACACTGCTGCCCAAGTTTTATGTTATCATGGTAATTTTTGTGCTATGATAGTGCGATAATGCAGTCTAGTGAGTCAGACAGTGGGGGAAAGATTTAAGATTACGAGTAAGAGGGTAAGGCAATAGTCTTGAGTGGAAGCTAGTCGTGGCAAAGAAGAAAAGTAACCGTGATTTGGAGATAAGATAGCTTTTTTAGAAATCTCTTGTTGAGTTCAGCAGCATAAATTTTGCATGTTATATTCATTGTGTTTTGAGTTTGCATTGTGTCTATTGAATAAGAAAATAATGTCATTAAAAAGTTGTTATATTGCGCTATTTTCTTGATATTTTTCTTCTACATTTAAAAAAAAAAATCTCAAAATAATTCATTCATCACCATGGTTTTTTTTTGTCAGCTTATTCATTATAATATTAAATTTAATTTCCATGCAAAGTATTAGGAATTATACAATGTTTAATGCAAAATAGAAAATGCGGGTTTGGGGGGGTCAGAAAAAAATATTCATTAAATTTCTTCTTATTGCAAGAAATATAGTCATAAGAAAAACTAAATTCAATCCGTAGGACCAAACAATACATTGTTTAGGCTCAGAAATTTCCGAACTTTGACCTTAATTATCTCAAAACTGTTTTGGTTAAGCCGTTGTTCCACCACTCAATCAATCATTGGGGGCATACGCCGGGGGGCGCGTCGCCTCACCCACCCTACGACGCCACTCCCGAGGGTCACCACGCGCGAGTTCCCATGCAGGCTCCTTTCCCATACCAAGCAGCTCTCGACAAGAAACATCAACTTGCCCCAGCCACGAGCCTTGTGGGCGCCCCCTTGGCCTCCTCCACGCCGGATTGTCTCTTACAGATACAACCCGATGGGAAGGATTGGTTTCAGGGTAGCGTGCCACATGCCCATATAGCCGAAGTTGGCGCTGACGGACTATGCAGGTAATAGGTCTCGATTCAGTCTCACGGTGCAATCGCTGATTTGACACGTAATCATCCCAGCGATACCCCATGATTCTGCGAAGACACTTATTACCTAAGGCATTGATTCGTCTCTTCAAGTCACTATTTAGTGTCCATGTCTCACAACCATAGAGTAAGACAGGGATCACAAGCGACTTGAAGATCCGGATCTTTGTCCTCCTGCACAGGTAACGACAACGCCAAATACTCCCGCTGAGCGAGTCCATAACACCGTGGGCTATGCCAATCTGCCGTAAGACTTCTTGACGTGACCCACCGTCATTATGGACTGCGCTACCAAGGTATGTAAAACTTTCCAAGATCTCAATGTCCTCGCCACACGCATGAACAGACTGTACTGCTTCATCTAGTAAGTCTCCAAACACCTGGACCTTGGTCTTGAACCAGGAGACCTCAAGTCCCAAAGGCTTTGCCTCCTCGTGCAGCGCCTCGAGAGCCATCACCAGGACCTCCAGCGACTCAGCAAAGATTACTGCATTATCGGCAAAAACAAGATCAGTGATCTTGGTGTTGCCAACGGATGCTCCACAATCACTTTGATCTACAACCTTGTCCAATACCCAGTCCATACAAGCGTTGAAAAGTGATGGGGCAAGGACGCACCCTTGCCTCACTCCTGTATTCACAGGAAAGAAGCCGGATACACCTGCCCCACACTTCACAGCACTCTCCGTCCCAGAATACAGACCAGTTTTCAAACCAATAGTCCTTGCAGGAATCCCTCGAATCTACCACTGGACACCTCATAATGTCTATAGACTATGGGCACAAAACCAAGAGCATATCATCTATATAAATACCCTGTACAATGTACATCTTGCATTTTACACTTGCTAAATAATATTTTTTTTTAAATATGAAAGCCGATAACTTTTTTTATAAGATGTAGATTTCCAACAGTACATCTAATATACTATAGGAGTAGCCGTGTGTCTGTCTGTCAGTCTGTTTTGAGAAGCCGAAACTAAATTCAATTTTGATGAGAGTGGGCTCCAAAAATCGAAAATAAATTGTAGGTGGTAAGCGGCTTGGTCCCATGTCGATTGAATCATTTAGAAGTGGGGTTTTGGGCTAAAAATACTTAAGAGTATTAGATTATAGGAAGAAACTGCGGTAACGCTTTGTTGCATTTCATTAACTCCATAGACTCATGGACTAACCGTGTGTGTGTGTGTGTGTGCATTCATGCAGTGTATGTGTGCATTCATGCATGTGTATGTGTGCATTCATGCGTGTGTGTGTGTGTGCATGCATGCATGTGTGTGTGTGTGCATGCATGCATGCATGTGTGTGTGTGCATGCATGCATGTGTGTGTGTGCATACATGCATGTGTGTGTGTGCATGCATGCATGCGTGTGTGTGTGCATGCATGCTTGCGTGTGTGTGTGTGTGCGTGTGTATACGTGAGTGTGTGTGTGTGCTTGGGGTCGATATTCTAATATACTCCAAGCACGGCCAACTCTACGTCAGCCTGTCAAGGTTTGGCTGATGCCGTCGAAGTGGAATTCCACGTCGCCCCGTGGAATCACACGGAACGTGGTCTAGCCCGAGGCACTTTGACCAGTGATCAACTACGGCAACAACACGATTGGAGGTTGCACTCAAATTGTTGTCTAATATATACTACTTATACAAACATCAATATATGGGTCCGAAGGGCCCACAAGCACTTGTTATATACTAGATAAATATCTGGGAGCAGTGTCAGTCAGTTCCTCAACTTGCAGACCATCAGTAGCATAGCTATAGCACTGATGCCAGCTGGAACCCTCCTCTCTCAGGCGCACATCTCCCTCTTATTTCTTTTTGTTGGTAAATTGATAAATTTTGGGGAAGAGTTTAAAATAATATCATCATCTCCCTCTAATGGCGTACTCCGAGACACTTGATCGGAGAGCCTCATTGGTTTGCCTCCTCCTGTCTACAGATCCTTTTGTCTGCTTGATTTATATCCTTGCATTTCAATTTTTTTTTTACATATTTTTTACATTTCACCTTAGGTACAGTAGCTCAGGGGCGTAGTCAGGCCTGGGCATTGGGGGCTATAGCCCCGAATGTTTTATGAATAGCCCCGGATCTCAAATGCCTGTTTTTTTGTTTGTTTGTTTTTAAACATAAATAAGATGAGCTCTGACTGGGCCAACATAAAATTTTAGTAAAAAACAAGATATTTCGTTAAATGTAACTTGGTTTATGTTGATGGCATCCTTTAAGGAGATAAGAGTGCAATAGACACATACCTGTCAACTTGTAAGGTTTACCCGTATTTTGTACGGGAAATTTGATTTTTTGAGCATGTACGGCGTACAATGCAGTTTTGTATGGTAAAAAGTGCCCTCTTGTGTCTGCCACACAGTAATGCTGACAGTGAGCGAGCCTTTTCACATGTGACCAAACCACATGACCATGGCAATTGATACGCTAACAGCTTTTCTCAAAGTAAAAATGAACTGTGATGAAAGCTGCTATCAAGTGCCTCCAACAAGTGAAATGTTGAAGTTGGCAAAATCAGCCACAGCTAAATACAATAATCAGTGCTCCTCGTAACTGCCAATATTGTATTGTATGTTACTAAATGAACCTTTTTTTCACGCACGTGTAAGGTCTTTTGCTGTTTTCTAAGGGCAAATGTAGTGCTTTGTAAGGGCGGGACTGATTTGGGGTTGACAGGTATGTAGACAGAGGAGACACTAAAAGACCTGGAGAGGTGAAGAAGATAATATCAGATCAATGGACAAGACACAAGAGTTAACACAGTTTTGTCACAGTTCAAAAGGAGCCCTTAATTAGTCACACCAGTAGAACCAATTTACTTACCAAAAAACTCCTTCATTCATAGAAAATGTCAAAATATTTCTGAATCAAACTCCTCTCGTGACTTGGCATCTAACTATATACGTCTCTAACAAATTTTCTTCTTCATCTTTCCCTCTTGTGCTTCTCCCGGATGACTCTGCAGCTGTGTCATCTATTTCTAAAGCTGAACTCTGCTCAAACAGTCAAACCTTTGCAAAAATTCCACTCTGGTTTATGAAGGGCTTGTAACTCCTTCTTCTCCATCCTTTGACTATATAATGCCTGTTAGTAAGATCCTTCGTAATGATGTTTAACTTTGCCCTTTATGGCCTAGATCCTAGGAAGACGTACAGTCCTGACGGAGTCCCTCCTATTCTCAAAAGCTGTGCTTCTGTGCTTGCACCTGGTCAAACTTTTGTCTTTGTCTATCTACTTCCACCTTTCCTTCTTGCTGGAAGTTTGCTCACATTCAACATGTTCCTAAGAAGTGTGACCGTTCTAATTCTTCAAACTACCGCCCTGTAGCTATAGCTTTGACTTCCTACCTTTCTAAAGCTTTTGAATCTATACTTAATAAGAAGACTCTTAAGCATCTATCTGCTCACAATCTTCTATCTGATCGTCAGTACGGTATCCGTAAAGGGCGATTACTGCGATCTTCTACGTAGATAACAGTGAAGTCGCCAGTCTACGTTTCTTTGTTATTTACAGATGTGTGGTGGCGTTAATACTTACATTTGTACATCCATGATTTCAGGACAGTTAGAAGGGGCTATCTGGAAAGTCTGTGTCATTTTGTGTCTTCATCTGTGTCATATTAGGGCTATAAATGAACAAATGACAAAAATAAAACCGAGTGGCGACCTCACTATACCTACTACAGTAAAGTCGCCAGCTAGTATTTAACCCAACAGTTGAGTCGCCACTCTGGGGAAGTCAGGGAAATAGAGGTAAAGTAAAACAAGTCTCTATATATATTAGCTGCGGAAGATGCTTGGATATATAAAAATTCCTCTGCCAACGTGAAAATAAATTCTATTCAAGTTTGAAAGATCTGGCAAGTCTGCGTCCTGTCGCCCGAAAAGCTACTGTTTATTGTCTGTCATCGCGCGAAGAAAAACGTGAGAAACAAAATGCGCAACAGTTATATTTGCAGATACAAAGCATAAAACAACACTGAAACAGGGTAGATTATACAATCATGATATAAACTACTGTGTAACATCTTCAGTGGCACATAAAAATCAGTAGTGATGCTATAATTCGTAATATTTGGCGCCTGGCGACTTCACTGCAGGTGGCGACTTCACTGTTATCTACGGTAGCTTTCCTACCTGAATTTTGGTCATCCTCCTTTTGTGGTTTTGGTGAAACTTTTGCTGTTACCCTTGATATATCAAAAGCTTTTTATAGAGTGTCACAAATCTTTTATTTCCAAACTACCCTCATTCGGTTTCTATCCTCTCTGCACCTTCATCTTACGTTTCCTTTCAAACCGTTTTATAGCAGCTACTGCATATTTAACATGCAAGTAGTGCTGTCAAAATCAATGGGGGTCTGTGCAACAAACTTTTTGCATAAAATAAGCCCTCAATGAGTAATTAGCGTAAACTACTCCTAATTATTGTCGAATTGAGCTGAAATTTGACATGCAAGTAGTGCTGTCAAAATTAATGGGGGTCTGTAAAACAAACTTTTTTGCGTAGAACAAGCCCTTAATGAGTAATTAGCGTAATGAGTTAATTGGCGAACTTGCTCGCTGCAAAGTTCCAGCCGCAAAAACTGAGCCAAAAGCAAGGGCCAGAGGCTGGACGCCTTATAGCGTGAAAAATTAAAGATATATAATATTAATTATATATGGCCGCGCACTTGCCGCAAACTAGGAAAAAAAAAGGGGCCGGGCTACGCCATAGGAAAAAAAATTTAAATTTTAAATTTTTAATTTTTTTAAATTTTTAAAAAAATATAATTTTTTTATTTCCCCCCCCAAATTTTGTCCCGGCCGCC
The DNA here is from genome assembly GCA_016584305.1 of Chionoecetes opilio. Classification (NCBI taxonomy): domain Eukaryota; kingdom Metazoa; phylum Arthropoda; class Malacostraca; order Decapoda; family Majidae; genus Chionoecetes; species Chionoecetes opilio. The sequence continues at coordinate 13,397 of JACEEZ010002747.1, forward strand.
CCCCCA